>JBCFXI010000628.1:0-129357 GCA_038496175.1 Ampulex compressa
ATATATATGTATGAATATGGATATACATAGACATATATAGATATATAATTCTTGCACGATCGTAACACGGGGAAAATGAATTTCCAACCCGTTGATAGGATAGATATATCATACGCGAATAATAACATTAAGGTAACATGGCGTTTTTCTCGTAGTAGGTACGCGAATCCGGAGACGATTTCAAGGTTTTGTGCAGTGCTTCGTAAAATATCTTACAACGCCATAAATAATCATCGACACGGATACATCTTATAACACAAACGCACGAAGTTTCTACGCATCCGTAGGAATTAAACTATGGGACTAGTTCTTCAATATATTATATATCTCGACAGACCCCTTATGGTACCTGTAGCGTTTCAATAAAATTCGTAGGTCTCAACGGATTTCATGGGTTTATACGTGCGAACAGTATAGACATAATTATATAGTAACGGCAAAATTTCAACGGTTATATATAAAACATTAACGCAATCTATGCCCTCGCGACCGTTGTAAACAGCCGGTGTATTAACGCAATAGTATTCCTTATTATCTAACAACCGGTATAACGTTGTATAATTTACATTTATCACAAAGTTTCAGGAACTAAACAATGATACTCGAGACGCGCCCGCCTTCTTCGGGAAAGGTTCGATTAGATCGAGCGATTCTACCTCGGCGAAACGGAAAGTCCGTTTGCCTCCAGAAGAAAGGATCTTCCAGCGTTCGAACGTTAACGCTCGAAAGACTTTACAAACAGACTACAGTTTTACAATCACCGATTGATCTATATTGCCTACTACACGCAGCGACTAACGCGTGAACGTTTTCACCCGTTGCCCGAATTATAGTCGCCGATCACGAGATACGCGATTACCGAGGGTCCTTACGAAGACCGAAACAACGAGTTTTCACCGGCCGTTTGCTACTGGTTCTTTTCCTCCGTTTCTCGCATTCCTGTTCTCCGTTCCCATTTTAATTTAGCATCGGCTCTCGATGATGCGCGCGCATCCATCGCGGTCGCGCGTGTCTCGTGGTTAATACGTCGAAAAAGATTATGTCAAACCAGCGATACTTAGAGATTTCTTATGGCGAACTCGGTGATTAAACGCGACTTTTGCTACGCCTACACGATTCTTTATCCTTAATCGACTACTGGACACTAGGATAAATACTTTCATCGAATTGATTCGAGGATCGCCCCGCGATCTTCGTTACGGTGTGCTTCCCCGTTCTTCTCTTCCTCCTTCGATTCATCTATCTCGAAATTGCTGCTGTACTCTGCGATTACTCTATGCATTCTATCATTGCAAGGAATTTTTCAGCATAGTCGCCATGTCGCGCAGGCTTTGCTCCAACGTCTGAGCAAAGCGCATCGCATTCGTTCTGCCGTCGCTGTGGAAAGCGGACACCGAAAATATGAAGCCGTTTTTGCGAACGTTGTAGGCACACCCGTAGCCATCCGGCACTACCGGACCGTATCCCACGATCGTATCGTTTTTGGTTGTTACCTGGAAAATCAATATCACCGATTGTCCAATGCTTCGAGTCCAAGGAGCATAAAGTCGCGGTATATTCCTATAAGTTTAATAACGCGATCGATCAGGTTGTAAATTATTTACAAGAATAATAGAAAGGAATGTGCGTTGAATATATAAAGTCAGTGAAAAAACTCGTGGCCGATTACTTGCTGCATTTTAAGGCAAAATCGTGGATGAACTTCTGCATTGATCTAATATGACGAAAAGCAAGTATACCTGATGTCCGAATATACCTTGTCACATGTTCAACGTTGAACGTTATGTTGACGAGAAATCCCTATTCGTTCAGTGGTCAACAACACACCTTTGATCGACATTTTGAGATTACGCAAGTAAGTAGAGCGTGGTGCGTTCGTGAAAGTTACTAGACGCGGATAAATAATTAGAATTATGAAAGAACGTCGGAGTAACGCGATCTTTTACACGCTAAAACGTAACCATGGGATTCCTTTCCCGAGCGATCGAGACTCCTTCCTGACACTTCAACCGACCACACACATTGAATTTAATTGCCTTCCATCGTATTTTCGCGAAGTGTCTATTAATGGCTCCTCGTGGCTGTATTTTATCATCGTCCATTTGCCACTACCAAAGGCCGCATTGTCGCCCTTTCCTTTTATTCGAAACGTATAAACCCGTGCATTCAGGTGGAACGAGCTCTTCAAACGACTCTTTCGATCCACGATCTCGAAGTGTATATCGCAGGTTTACGCAATTTCTCTAGGCACGAGCGGAGCCGGGTAATCGTAACCGAAGACGAACGTCCGACCTCGAATAAGTGAAATGATTAAATGCCTCGCAGGACGCGATGTATCTCCGGGATCTCGACTTATATTTTATCGTAATAGACCGCGCTAAATATCATTATGCATGCCCCTTATAGGCGTCGAATCGTCGTACAATGGGCCTCTCGATGAATGGAGTACCTCGATCTCATAAGAGATTCACGAGGTAAGAGCGGTCATTAATCTTCTAGCAATAAAACGACCTATCCGCGATCTTTACTCTTTTATAATCGAAGACTTTATTAATGAACCCGCATAAAGGGAGAATTTATTTTCTTAAATTTGCATGTCGACGAGTACGTTGGGTCAAGTGTATCATGAGCTTCATGACGCTTCGTACTCTATGCCGATACGCACACGCGTCAGTCCTAATCCATAAGATTAGAATTATCAATTGTTGTTCTACTTTGACTACTTCTACTTGAATTATAGTTACGTCTTTGAAAAAAGAAATCCGATATGGAGAAATAGATAAACATTTCATCGTGTATATATCATAAAAGGGTGCAAATCTAAGGAATGATCATGAATTTGAGCTACTTCTGTAATTTATAAATTACACATCCGTATTTTTTTTTTATTACTCTCGTATAGTTCAAACGTTAAGACTCGATGATCATACGCGTTTACGCGCGAAGGTTAAATAGCTCTGTCATCGCGTGAGTCATCGTGCGTTTTAAAGATGGACACCTGTGCGAGGCGCATTAACAGTTTGAGAAGCGGATGGCCGATGGACCACGATCACTGACCTGCGACGTCGAGAGTGCGAAATGATTAACGATCTCATAAGCCTCGTCCAAGAAGATCTCAGGGATTTGATCGCCCGCCTCCTTCGCTGCATAGCGTAGCCCCATCAGATGGTTGTCGATTCCATGGCCAGTTATATTGTCGTTCATCTCCTTTGTTTGCCTTTGCACTGCCAGATCGAACAGTTCCTTGATTCTTTCCTTCTGAAACGTAACGAAAGTGTAACGATTACTTGTGCCACCTTAATCCTACTTATTCAACGTTTCTAAAGAATTTACTAGACTATTTCTGTCTACCGTGCTGCTAGAATAACTATGTATCGGCAGTACGTGTACTCTAATAATCATTTTTCGAGAATTATAAACGACCACTCTGGACGATCGTCGCGTTCGATGCGTCTCAGTTGGGTTTCTCAACGGCAGTAGTAACCGTACGCGTATAATCGGACGATCGACAAGGCCAAAGAGCGTTTTGAAACGTAACAAGCCGAATAGGCGCGTTGCTTCGCAACGAAAGTGCGTTTAATTGTACCGCGCGTTCTCCGTTTTTTCTCTGTCCTTTTTTTTTATCGCCTCGCGCGCAATTTTTGCGGCACGATCGAAAGAGAATAGGAAGCGAGATAGCCGGGGCGACGTTCTTCGCAACGCGAGCCTTCGTCATTATTTCGCAGCTTTAATTATCCCCGCGTGTTTTTCAACGCTGCGTGCAAAATGCGTTGGCCTCGTTTTTCTTTTTTCCTTTTTTTTTTTATCGTCAAGTCTAGGAAGCGATATTTATGGTGGATGCCGAGGAGGTGCCGCAAGATGGAAAACCTGTGTTTTGTCGGTGCTTAAATGCGGGTCACCGGGGTAAACCTGGTTAGACGAATTATTTTCCTCTTTTCTCCTTACCGCCTGACAACGGAGGTGAGGCAAACGGCTGAAACAACATTGCGGTAAATGAGAAACAACAGCATCGCCGTTGCGGTACTTCCCGCGGAAACGTGGGGTGAGCCGTGGTAGGAAAATAAACGGAAAACCCTCCACCATGAAACTTGCCCGTGGCCTTTCGAGGATCGTGCAAACACTCGAACGAAACGATGGATGAAAGACCGGCCGCTTTAATTGATTGCCCTTTTTCGAGGATTCTCTTCTTTCTCTCTTTGTCTCTCTCTCTCTCTCTCTTTCTCTCTCTATTCTCCCACAGTATCTCGAACCCTCGAGATCCGTACCGCGTAACCTATCGCATCGCCTGAGCTTTTTCAAGCCGCCACAACTTCGAGAGCCTTTCATTTTCCCACTAGGGCCATAGGCGTCGTTTATCTACGGCTTTCACGGGTTTCCTTGAAATCGAGCACAGTAATGAGTTTACATCTGCGACAAGCATGATCCCAATAAGAGTCGCGTGTAACTGGCTAATAGTGAAATATATCTGTCGTAGATATAGATCTATTACTCTGATCAACGTTTATTGAAGTTAGTAAGGATTATACGTGAGGCTCCTCTTCTAAGTATATCACATATATATCTCGAAAGAAGAGGGAGACAAAGAGGTCAAGTAAGTGAATGCACTTGATCGTTCAAATGCCAAAAAAGAAAACCAACGAAAATCATCAAAAATGCAATCTTATAAACCGCGAAGGATACCAAATAAGGAGTTGCAGACAAATCTAATCTAATCGCTTCCGTACTCCTAGTGTCGATTCATGGCATATTTCATTACTCGTGCAAGCAACTCCGATCTCTCAAAGTAACCGTGGAACATTCGATCGATACTTCGGCCACTATACGCATTCCAAACGTCCAAGCGTGCGTGAGGCAGCACGAGAATCGTTACGGAAAAGTGGTAAGTTTCAGTTACACTGTAAATGGTGAACTGAACTCTTTTGGAGCCTTCGTCTTGGCCGCCGTTGTGCTGCTGCCCGCCCGTTTGGCCTCCAGGATCGCCCTGGCACATCGCCTTAGCCCAGGCCAGAGCTTCGGGGCTGGCCGCTCTGATGCAATCCACTCTTCCCAACGCGAATCGTCGGATGCCAGCGCTCTCATAGGTGGCCACCAAGTTTCCGTGCAACCTGCACGAATTCGAGTCCCGTTAACCGATCTGGTTTATCATCTGCGACCCCACAGCTGCTCAAGACTCGCAGAACACTCGTGGGTTTTAGAAAATAATAATGTAACATGAATTGCTCGAGTCGCGTGACTTTACTGCCGCATGAATTTAGGAGTTGATGTTAGTTATTTAGGGTTGATGTTAGTTGAATGTAGGAGAATCAGCTGTGAAGTTGTTCAAAATGCTATTTTATAACGTGTATTTAGGGTGTTGGGTAAATATATTTAAGTTCTCGAGTTCTGAATTTTCTTTATGCAAAACTTTGCGTTGTATGACGAAAACTGGTAATTTCAAGTCAGAAGTAGTAATATCAAGAAATCATTTTCATAAGAAACTTAGTGTATGCATATACTTATATTAATCGTATTTTTATTTTTAAGTCGAGGCCGCCTCTCAAAAGCCCACTTTTAACACGAGGATTATAAATTGAAGTATACATTCAATGTAAATGCGTGTATGAGTACCTGAAATGTGCGAGTTGTAAGGCCAGCTGTACATAAACGTCCGGGCTGACTTTACAAGCTTTGATGAACTCCTTGGAGTAATCTTCAAACCACAGAATGCAAAGATCCAGATCTTCGACCAATCTGAGAGATAACGATCAAAGGACGAGTCGTTCATTGAGAAAAACTCTTATTGCGAGGTAAAACCGTGTGAATTTCTAATATAATATAATACTCACGCATCAAAATTCATCATCGCGTCTCTGATGTCGTTGAGACTCTGCTCGGACAAACACCATTCTAGTTTCTCAGGCGCTGGCAAGTGAGATGGTATTAAATTCTCGTCAGGCGGCGACATGGAATCCACCTTCTCCGTCAAATCCTCGAAGGCTTGCAGAATAGCAGGAGCTTCGCCCGCCGAATGCTCGTACGTCAGGCCCCACATGCCGTCCTTTTTCAAACACACGCGCCAGTGTAATGTAATGACGATAACCTTCGAGTCATTTAATCGACCAATGAGGAAATAGAGTTTTATACTCTTAGCCAATGAACTTGCTCTTCGTGAATTCGGACACAAATTGTGCTTCGTGTTCGAAACAAAGTATATAGAAGAAATGGCGTTACGGTTTTCACCAAAATATTTTTAAAAAATATTTTCTTAAAGATTATTATATTTAAAAATTTCTGTCCATACATTTTTTATATATTTTTTTATCGTCATTCAATATATATTGCAGAAATTAGTTTTCAATGAAATCGGTTTTCAGAAATAGTGTTTTCAAAGAAATCGGAGTTTTTAAATCGTGTATTCCAATTTATGTATATCCCTAATATATTAAAGCAGGTTTATAGATGGAACATAACATAAGATCGGTGGACCTTTGAGTGCTTGACGTAAGAGAAGACGAGTCTTTACATTACCTTGCCAAGAATAGCGTGGAATGTTTTATCAAACCAACGATTTGCACCCAAATGCCTGGACCCTCCGCCGTGTAGAGCGTGATGAAGCACGTTCGCGTAATCTCTGTCTCCGATCCATCGATCTTCCTTCTTTATCGGATTGTTGAACGTGGTTGGAAGTATGTCGTCGTCTATGCAAACGACGCAGAGGCACCGTTCCAGCAATTCCAGATTGTGTCGATTCCGTTCATCTGCAAAGTGTCTCTTTATTTTCCATGGTTCACTTTCTTCGTGCAATCTGCAGAAAATATCTCAACGAGGAGCACTATAAATTTATTGATATAGCATTAATATCACTTTTCTTATAGTAACGGCTGCTTCAATTATTGCGTTGTATTGACGTTTAAATAAAAATAGCAATAAAATCTAAATGTGCATGACTTCCACAAGGTTCGATTATACAACAATATTACTAACAGCGAAATAAATATAGATTTTGAATACAATTCACAATACTTCTCCAGCTACAATCAAAAAAAGAAGAGAAAGCAAAAACAATGAAAATTCATTTTCATATCGATCATAGACCGTTGAATGCCAACCATTTTTATTAGAGAGGAAAAATCAACAAGAGAGAGCCAATGGTTCGTTTATCACGCAAATAGAACACTTTTTCCTCGAAAACTTCTTTTCGCGCGTTAATACCCTTCTTGTAGTTTCATACACGAATTTTATACACGTATATTTTGCAAAATATTCCTGCTCATTTCGACGATACAAAAAAATATTCGTGGTTATATGCGCGCGTGTTACGCAATGTTCGTGCCCAAGAAACACGTAAGTCCTGCTTTACGAGACTTGGTAAACGAGCGTGACCGACGATCGTGATTATCTCGTTATCGCGTCGCTCATTCGATTTACAGCGGTAGGCTGTGCACGTTCCCGTTGTGCAGGGTCGGTTAGGGAACTAATGGGAATATTGCGAATATTGGTAACCGGCGAAAGGACGGATAATTATGGTGACAGAGACAGAGAGTGAGAGGGAGATGGAGATGGAGAGAGAGAGAGAGAGAGAGAGAGAGGGAGAGGGCACGTGGCGGCAAGGGTCGAAAATTCTCAGGGACGCGCCATGGATGCCGCTGAACGAACTAAATCGTATTACTCCAAAAGAAATTAAAATTTCCATGGTATCGCAACGTGGGTTTTGTGGTATTCTTTAGAGATTGCACGAGGTGGGATCGTTCAACTTATAATACCATTAATTGACTCTTGACTCAAAATTTTCAAATTGGAAAAATGAACGTCTGGTGGTTCGGAACTCACCTTAAACAGTAGGTCCTAGGCCAAATGACCTTAGCAGTTGGCGTCGAAAAATGAATTTAAAAAAAAAATGAACGTGATATCCTTGGATGAGGTGAAGAATATAATGAAAAACTGCCGTATCTCGCGTACGCCTGGTGTAACCAGAGCTCGAGCTTGACTTGGCTTTTGACATTTTGTAGCTGCATTTACGGAAAACGACGTATTGGATAATGTCAAAGGTCAAAGGGAGTAGGTCAGGAGTTCGTAAGTGCAATTAAATTAAATTCGCGATTGACGCTCCGATTTCTCAATCTTTTGGTGGTACGTAGGGAAGGAGACATTAAGTAGGAACTCACTGCGATTCTCGATTGGAGAGACTCACGACTCGCATACCTTATCTTGAATATTAAAAATTCGTCGAACAAGCAGGACAAAGTGGCGGAGATCTACGCACTTTTGACCAGTTCCTCTCGCGCCTTTGCCCAAGCAGGTCGTTTCGCTGTGGTCAGAATACCAACGGGCGGGGTTCTAGGGTCAGCCTTGGTGTCCATGATTTTCAGAAGTTGCTGGACTAATTCAGACTCGGTTATGCGCCCTCGATCGGACGCTCTGACTGGTACGCTGTAAAACTACGCGGAATATCCGTTTAAAGTCTCCCGTTGACTCGCAAAGGGTGCAAAGCTTACGCGCCTCGATTTACCTGATTATGATGGGCAACGATTATGTGATCACCCGAAGTAGCTCTGTCGAATATTATTTGCTCGTCACCCTTAACGCCTGGCCGACGATACATGCGGAACATTTGGTAGTGTTGGGCCATGCAGAGAGCTTGCATGCTCTTTCCGTCCTTCGATTTAACGCGCTCGACTTCCAATCCGGATCTGCACCGAAACAACTGGTCAAGATCTTAAAACGTACACGAGAAACCTTAAATATCGTTTTCATATTCGCGCTACAGATCCAGTAGTATAGCTATAGAACTTGAAAAATGTATCTTAATAGCAGGTCCATCTGCTTAAATTTCAAAAATCTATTTGTAAAGAGCATCAAAAGTTAGAACCTTTAAGTAAACTCATGTAAAACAATTTATATCGATAACAGTTCGCATCTATTGCTTTATGATTTTCGTCCATTGAATTCTCCTCGCGTACAATTTTGGCGCGATCAAAAGATACACGCGGTATGTATCTTTATGGTTTAATCCAACAGCAGGTTAAGATAAACTTGGTTGATATTTAAATGCAGGACGAGGCGATCGCGGAAAATCACGCGGAATCGCGTTTATTCCGAAAGAAGGAAACACTCCCTCGGTGTCTCTCCTCGACCGGATGCGGGACACCGGGGAGGGGCTTTGAACCTTTCCATAGAGCGGCAGCCTCTCGTCTCAAGACCGGGGCCTCTTTATGCCCCGATTCTATGGATCTTACAACCCGGATTTCCTCGCAGCCTCGTCGGCCTCCCTCGCTAAATTGATTTCAGCGCGGCTTCTTTTTGTCCTCCGCGCAATGCCAGTACGAATGAGCGGAGCTTTTCGGCCAAATTCGAAGCGTCTCGCACGACAGATCCAATCCCCGCGTCGACTATTAGCTTAGTTCGTCTTTCTCTCTCTCTCTCTCTCGTGACGTCATCACCAGGGGCTCGGTTCCAAAGCGTGTTGAGAAAATTAACGGAGCGTTTTTTTAGCGCGCGAGCTTTCGAGTCCCTCGCGGATCGTTTCATCGAGAAACCGGTGTTCTGCTCGACTCTGACGAAGAACGGTTTATCGATTGCACGTTATTCCTCTACGTTGCACGTATTCTACGTTATTCCTCTATGTGGATGCGTAAGGAAGGTGTTCGAAGGGTTCATCGTGGTTGTTGGTCGCGCGTGCGTCGATGAAAACGACGAATTGGTCGGGTGTATTTTTTCCTTTACCGGAAAGTTGCTCTTACCTGTCCAAAAGTTCCTGATAATTGAGTAACTCCATCAGAAATCGGGCGAGGAATATCGCGGCTTCCTGCTGACTCGAGAATCTCTTCGGCTTTGCGGCCAGGCCTGGATTGCTGTTGATGGGAAGTGCGAGTGGAATGGAGAGATACATGTCGTTCAGCCACCAGTCAGTTGCCTGTTATTAAACAAATTTGAATTGGTCAAGAACAATGGTGTTTATACTTTGACTTCGTCTATCGTTAATAATGTCTTGATCGCACATTTTGTCCTCTTTATGATAGAAAGAGATAAATGGTCACAAAGATCGACCAACGATTATAGATTCGTAGTCTGCTACATAATTAAACATATTAATGAGTGATCAATCGAGTTATTGGTATTAGATTGTTAGTTAGATCGCTGCGATTATTATCCGCAAAACTTAGAATATAATAATCGTTCGATGATAACGACGTATAATAACAATACGTATAATAAAAAAATATTTTTAATCGCAGTATAATAACGTTCGATATCGAAATTTCTCTTTCCATTTCCCCATTGCGCGTTCCTCATTACTCCGTTACCCCGAAGCGGCAGAATGAAACCGGCGAAAATGAAAGCGTCACGCGCGGCCGAAACTCCATTGTTTAATCCTCATTTAATGACGTGTCGAACGTCGCGTAATCCCCGCCGCGTTCTAAAAAGAATTACCGTGGCGCGGAAACTGTCGGCGACGATTAGCATGATTTTTGCGCCGTAATAATGCACGCTTTCTCGCGCCCTATTTGGATATCAACGTTATTACCGCGTTGAAATTTTATGGCAAATAAGTGCGTTGCCTTAGCACGAGGTTCTCTTTAACATCTTACCATAAATATAAATGAATATTTATAATATTGACGATATTTGTTATAAATGAATATTCATAATATTGACGATATTTGTTATAAACGAATATTCATAATATTGACGATATTTGTTATAAGCGTAAGTCGCTTATCCGCGATTTTATAATCATCGATGAGCAATCGGAATATGTAAGGAACGCGATGTAAGTTTGCGCGGATGTTAAACCCTTTGTTCTGCAAGGTGGATAGAATTTCCACAATTGACACCTCTTTTGCTTTGGAAGGAGCATCGATTCTTTCTATGGCCGGCTATACATGAATTCCTCGCTTTCTTCAAATAGAGGTGTCTACTATAAATATAAGAACGTTTCCCTGAAGTCGTCAACGCCCTTACATGCCAGCGTAACTTAACAAAATGTCACTGCTGTCAGCTTCGTATCTTCATTAACTTATAACGAAGATGCTCGCCTGAAGACTTTATTAAGACTTCGATAAATCGCTGACAAGTCTTTTATCCATTGTTTTGCCTCTTCGTTCCGCTGTTCCTTTATTCGGCTTTTTTTGCGTCTCTCGATTTCTATATCGTTATTCATTATACGATCATTTGTATTTCTTACTGATCCTTAGAGTCTCGGCAACGATAGCTCGTTGGAGGAATATTTTGCATATCGAATTTTGCAAAGTGAACTTTTCCACTTTACCAAGCGCGATCACGGTGCTGTTGCGCGGAAGTTTAATCCTGTCTGAACTTCCGGAGGTCAGCTTTAATCTCCTTAAGCGTAGAATATTATTAACCGTGCGTTCATCCAGTTCTATCGTCGTAGTATATTAATTATCGTAGACGAGAGGTAGTCGCTAATTAATGACTTAACGCGTCACTGCAAATCAACGTTAGAAAACGGAGCTTATTGCGAGACGATAAAAGCGCGAAGCTCAAAATTAAAGGGGATAGAAACTCCAATCTTGAGAAAATATACCGTTCGTTTTACACGTAACTTTGCGCGTATTACAAGGCTAATCTTGCCCGTGGTTTTCCTCGAGTTCGGTGAAATTAAGCAGGCTAATAGGTCCATATCTACGCGAAGCGCAGCTAGTAATGGTAGCCGTAGGATTCCAGCCGGTTAAAGAGAAAAAGTACGTGCAACTGGTGGAAGCGAAGTTGTAGAAAATAATCCACATTTCTGTAATTTTAACGTGCGCTGCAATTCTGAACTTGCGACAAAAGAAAGTTTGCAGGAAGGAATGTGAATCTGGACTTCTATACCACAGCGATTATCGAACCAGACACCTTATTAGCTCTATATACCGGATTACGTGATTTTTCAAAACGTTATACGTATTTATCCCGTAACTGACCGGATATCTGCGACTATAATTTCGGTTACGCTTGTTTCTGGATATAGACTGATTTTATAGAAATTAATAATGGAAATTAATATGAAAATTAATAGACTTTGCCTGATTTTATGAAAATCTTGTAAATTTCTTTTACTAGAAAAATTCTATATTCAATCCACGGTTTGATAATAATGAAATTGTCTCACATTTGGTGGTCATCGGTATAGCGCAAACACTAAGAGAGAAATTGGAGAAATCGGATCTTGCAACGGATATAATTAAACTGTCGAGCATCCGATAAACCTATTAATGGATCGAGTAAAGCATATCTCGCAGGAGGATGTTAGCTCCGCGTGGAACCCAGCATAAAGTACGTTTTACGATGGTACGTCGTATATCCGGATTTCCTTGGTCTTGTACCGCTTCGTATTTTCTCCCTGCATATTCTCTTCGACCAGTATGCATTGTCACAACATTCGACATTGCACCTCGGTACGCGACTCGCTGGTGAGTTTCTTTTCATGGCAGTGAAAAGGGTAATATTGCATTATTACGATCAGTATTTTTTTTTCTCAATTTTTTGATCAGTATTTATCACGATATATTTGCATATCATATAAACACCACTTACTCGTTATAAAACATTAGCATACGATCTAAGTACAAGGTACATCGATAAGAGAACAAAACGATATTGGCGAATTTCAATTGAACGTCGATACTTGATTATTTATAGCCAATGGCTATATATTAGCCATTTATTTGAGAAGATATTTAGGATTTATTAACCGACCAATATACATTGAGGTGTTACTACAGCGACTCCGCGAGAAACGATGCTCAGCTTTAGCCACGTATAGACTTCCGGCAGTTTCCCCTATACGTTCGTAATTACGATTCGCGACGGTGGTATGTCGGCCTTTTTTTAAAACGATTCTCGGTCACTGCGACGGATTCTCCTCCATGCATGTTTCACGAAGCCATCCCTGCGGCGACATAATAACTCGGCTTTGTCTTCTTCGGCTACGCTATAGACAGCGCTATGAATAGTCATCGTGGATATTTTTTCCTTCCGTGAAATCGTGGGTTAGCATGTTTCTAGCAACTTTTTTATAGCCCCACATCCGACCAAGGGCCGATTTAGACCTTTTTTTTTATCCTTTGTTCGCCACAGAAAGATCCACGTTTAATGAAACATCATGTTTGCGAGTGACCGGCCGTGCACGCACCCGAGAAACGTGTACTTTCCATCCAATCTAGTTCGTTTGAGCCGTGAGTTTGGCGAGCTACCTACGTGTAGTAAACTAAAAGCGCAAAGATCAATTTGAAATCTAAAAAATTGATTATGAATATTAAGGAATAACGAGCAAAGGGACGTTTCGTGCAATACATTCTTTTTGCACAAGACACGCTGGCTGTATATAACATACAAGCGATTTTCATAATAGCAAAGATAGTTCCTTAATCAATTTTGATTATCCTAAACCAGTAAACAAGCGTATTTTCGAGCATCCCCTGTATCCCATACGAAATCTCGTATCGCTACAAACGTGTCCAGATATTCCTTCGGTGGCGTTTTGACTCGAAGGAACCGATAGATCGTGAAAACTGACAGGATAATGCGCAGCCTCAGTCGTCGTTAAGATAGACACATTATCGGTACACGATCGCTCTTTTGCGCGTACCTCCGCCGCTGGCCGATAGTTTCGATGGAAAATAAACGGTAATTAGATCTCATCGAAGACGGGAGCCCAGGCTGACCTACCGCGCATTGCACGGAATTACGCAAATGCCGTGCAACTTGCACGCTTTGTGCGCTCGACGCAACGCGAACGCAAATCGGCTCGCGAAACTCCAACGAGTGTGTAATGTACACTCCCGTCCATGAGTCAGCGGGCATTTAGTAGAATTAAGAGCCGGAGGATTTCGCGATACGGAATGACGCACGTCTTGGAGTTAAGTTAATCCTCGTTAGATGCCTCGTAGACGTGATATTTGATAAAATTGTACATCGCACATTGTCATTTTCGTACCCACTTATCAACGCGAAATGGATGCTTGTGGAAATATGGTATAAAAGGATTTGGTTAAGACATTCTATATAAATACGTATCCATATTGTATATTACACGTTATTAACCCCTTGAGCTACAAGTACGGGCTATGCCCGTAGTAGATGATCGGGCCAAACGTGAATATTACGGGCTATGCCCGTAGTAGATGATCGGATCAAACGTAAATATCACGGGCATAGCCCCGTAGGTTAAGGGGTTAAACTTTAAAATCCATCTTTAAATCAGTCTTTAAAACTTTAACTATACATCTTTAAACAAATCTTTAAACCATACATTTCTAAGTCCAAGATTTTCGATAAACGATAGGTTTTTTCCTAAATCCTATGCGTGGCAAAAGAGAAGAAAACGAAGGGGCATATACAACAGTATTATCCCGACTGAAAATCCTAGCTGTACTCCTCTTGTTGAATGTTTCGAGCCAGGACAAAGAAGTGAAAATCAGCGACCCATTGCGACATGTTTCACGACCTGTTGTGACACCGCGAAATAATAAAATCAAGGTGGAATAATCGCGTCCATCTTTCAACAATGTTTTTGCCCGTGAGCAGCGAGCGTGTCGGATAACTTATGTTTCGGAGTGTACGCAGAGGGGCAATTATTTTCCGGTCGCTGCGCCGTGGTTACTCGAAGGAATCGTACATTGGCCGATCGTCCGCGGGGAGAAGGTTTTGTCGCGTATCTTGCAACGTTGCACCACGGATGTGCGCGCACGTGCACGGCCTAGCAACGTGCGCACGAAGATGCGCGCGTAATGCTGCAGCCGGTAAGCGAATACGTAAGCGCCGGTCAGCGGGGGAGGTTGTGAGGTCCACGTGAAACGATAAGCATCTTCGCACGTACGCAGATCTGCTTCGGTAATTTCGACTTGCAGCAAAAATAACTGACGTCAGCCTCGATCGCTCTACTTTGCGCGCTTTCGTGCATTTTTTCAGCGCCATTGTTTTTTCAAACCTTCTACAACACGGTTCGTGTTCCATCGAAATTGTGTTGAGCATAACCTAAAAGTACGTAACGACGATTAATGTATATGAAGAAAATGGATTTAATTCCAAGCTTTTTTGATAATTTCAAGAGTTTTGTGCGATAAATTACTTGTTTATATTAATCGAAATAACGAGATGGAGAAATTCGTGTTGTGATGAGATAATGAAATTTTCCTATTTTAACGAGGACCAATGTTTTTCCTTTTCCGCGTGAGAGGAGAGAACCGGGGATGATTTACCCGACAGGGAATTCTTGAGAAAGTACCTACCACTCCTGCGATGCAAATTAAGACGTGCATGGTCGTATAATTCCGTAGATCTGCTAATTATAAACTTTTAGTGGGACGTGGGAGAATCGCTGGCTCAAACCTACGGAGGCTTTTCGTATTGCATTATCCGATTATGCGTATCGGCTGTAAAAAGAATCTAACCATATTTCTCTTAAAGTTCCACTCACAGTACTCTCCTAAGATTCTATTCGCGTTACCAGAATATTGAAAAAATCCCAATAAAAGCGGAAAGAAATATTTATTCCCTTGTCGAAAAGTCGCTACTTTAAGATAACAGGCAAATGTAGAATCATTACAAACCGAAGATCCGTTGCGAGAATAATTAATAACGATTTCTGAAACGTTTTCTACCAAAAATTAAACCCAGTAAAACAGTGCAATACATTCATGAAAACGGATACGCGTTACTTTGTAAGAGCCTAGGTTAAAATTATACTTCTGATATATATACATAATTACTTTTGCCTCTCCTCTTGCTCGAAATGTGTACGAATTAAACAAATGGCCCTTGCCAGCGGCTGTAAACACTGCTTACAACTGCTCGCAAGGGCCATTTGTTTAATTCGCGTGATATATACAGTTTGTTCTTATCATCTTTCATAAGGAACGTGCAACGAGCAAACAGCGGGGAGCCAGCGTCGCGGTTGAGACACATCTTTGAGTAACGCGTTGCATCATCAGGGCCACGTGCAACGCCTTAGCAAGTGCGTAAAGCGAAATGCAGGCGCGTCAGCGGTGCTTTCTCGAGTGCGATTATGGTGCGAGAGTCATGGACGAGATAGCGCCGCGATTTGCATGAAGATAACAAGTACCTAGTGTCGATTTGATGATTACGCGAAAGCACGCAACCTGTGACTCCGGATATATGAGGAATTATGAAAAAAAAAAGGGAAATTTTAGAAATTCGCATCAGAGATACCCGCGAGTAATCGGTCCTTCTGAAAAAGACGCGCGATACGCGTTTGAATTACTCTTTGCCTCCTTTCCGTGTGAATCTGAATTTGTGATGATTCTGTGAATCGTGTGAATCTGAATTTTCATTATAAATTAAATCATTCTAACACGTTATGCTTTTTTGTGAGTTTCACATTTGATTTCTATTACATTATCTATGAAGGTAATAACATTTCGTGCATCTTCGTTATTTTATCGATGACTTTACTGTAAAGTAAAAACAATTAGATTATATTTCCATATGCATGATTGTTGTTAATTAATTTTATTTCCTTTAATTAATTTCCATTAATCCAAATTCCAAATTAAATTTCCATTAATTAATATTAAGATCCTTCAAAGAATGGATTATGAAAGGGTATCTGTGACAAATTTCATGCATTACCGTGAGCGTGTATCTTCACTACCATGTTATTTAAGGAATACCAGTACTAGTTTAATCGAGGAACGCCTTGATATATCAGCCGATGATGTAAAGGTATAGAACGATACAAAGTATGAACTTGGCCACTGTGGGAAAATACGCGTCCGCCCAAACATCGCGAAAGCGCATACGAGAATTACGATGTTGCGTGTTGCGAGGTGCATGCCATGATTTTTCAATGTCTAATAATCGCACGACCGCCGTTTTGCCAAGGGCGACGGGGATTCTTCGAACTGGAGATATAAATAGCCTGCGCATAAATCGTATCCTTCGTTTTTTTTTATGCGATCTCAATTACTTCAGCTTGAATGCTAAAAGTAATTAACGACGGGTCGCAAACGCTGTAATGTATGCAGCGCGCAATTAAATGCAGAATTAACCGGCGCATTAATTCACGAGAATTAACAGTATGAATATTACGCTCCGACAAATTATCCGACATAAAGGTTTAACGAGCCATCCGTTCGGAAAATTCCCAATTTTCAAGAATTCGGTTAAATATATAAATCAGTCGGATATTAGAGAATGACGATTGTAGATTTATCAATCCACTTAATCGTAATATACATCGATACAGCTGGTACAAATCCAAAGAGATTTAGCAGAAAAGATAGCTCCGAACGTCTGTCGAAGGATCCAATTAATATCAGTCTTAAACGAGTACAATAGAAATGGGATCAGCCTGGATCTTCGACCATCGTGGCGCGTTTAGTATTTTATCCGGAATACGTGGGACGACCGTTGCAAAATCGGTGCTTCGAGTCTCGACAAGATCCCCGTTCTCCGAGGTTTAATGAGGGGCAAACGAACGTGATCGATGCATTAGAGCTACTTCGAGTAATATGGATTACCCGTCGAATTATTCGCGATAACTACAACACTATTCGTTGTACCTTCTTCCCCGCGAAATTTCATCACAAGACCTACGACGTTCGTGTCCTAGTAACGGCTCTGAACCTCCTTGCAGGAGTCAAAAATGTATACGCTTCTATGCGAATAAAACTACCTGTTCAATTATTTGATACGGTAGAAAACTTACGAGATAAGTTCGTTTTAGATGTATCTGATGTCGATAAAAATATATTTTGACTCATAGACTTGCGTAAAATTATAATATTAATTTTTTACGCGGATAGTACGCGATAAAGTATAACAAAGACCACTCTTAGATATTCCTTGGCCTTTCCCCATATCGTCGCCTCTGTGCATAAATCAGCAGCAGAAACGTGTAAAGAGAATTTTAAATTTATCCTATACAGTTCATCGTGCGCGACGACCCATATGGATTTTTGCCGACAATGATTTATGATTTGGAGGTATGGTACCGCTCGTATACCTCGCTGAATCGTGATTGCGAGGAGCGCAAGTTCTGTAATACCCCTGGGTAGATCCCTTAACGAGCGCAGCTGGAATTACGATGTCTACACCGTGCGCATCTACGAATGATCTCAGAAAAACGCCGCCGCAATATCATAATATCTCAATGTATCTAACGGACAATCGGTATATTTCTTCGGTGCGTCCTCGTATATACACGAAATTTTCTTAGTTTTCCTTTAGAAATACACTCTTGAGTTATATTAAAACAATCAAGACTCAGCCGAATAATTTGTTCGAAAAAAACCAGGATATCGAGATGCAAATACAAAGAATTATCCAACATCGACCATTACGATTTGTTCTACGTACGCGTTTTTCTGTAAAAATTGCTGACTTTTCGAAATTGTAAATTATCGACGTACTGTACCGGAGCTTTGAATAAATGATTATTACGCTATCAATATATTATCGGGTTTTCGAAGGCTGCCGAAGTGTATTACCTCCGAACACTTCCGCAACTCACGTTTCCAGCATTATGGGTCTGCGATGTATACGCGAGGGGGAGGTACGTGGGAGTATCCCTTCATAATTAATTGTTGCGGACATCGCCGGAGGCCTGCCGGATAATCGAATGATTTGCGGACGAGGTTTCTGTCCCGTGAAATGGAGGGGTTCAATTTGTCCTCGTATCGCGCAAAATTCCAAGTGACAAATGACGATGACGAGGCTGGTTTTCTCACTTTTACAATCGACGAGAATCTCCCTTTTGTGCGATGCACATGTCGCATCATTTTCCAGCCTTGCATCGGATTTCCGGATATATCCCGATTCAGATCTATTTTCTGATTATCGTACCGCGGATTTTGATCGTGTAACGTGTAAGGTTAATTTTGATGAAGTTATATTTAATATCCTTTGGAAACCTGCCGAGGGAGTTAAAAGAAAATCGTTACTCGATTACGCAAAAAATCAGTCGTCTCTCTCTTCCGTAGTTATTTTACTCCGCGAACCCTAACGTTTTTGCCTTACATAATCCCCTTTCTTTATTCTTGTACACGTTTGAATGAATTCCTCTTTAAGACTAAAGAAAATTAGGTAAAACTTTCCTCTCCAAAGCTTATCTAATTTTCTATACAACGGGAGATTTATCGCAGAAACCAAGGATGACGTCAATGCCACTTCTTAAGCCTACAGTTTTTCATCAACCCGATTTCCATAGGGATAGAAGTGTATCATTGAGTTACATCCTGAAATAATTTTTCTAATAACACAAATTCTACAGGGACAGAAACACATCATCGAGTTACATCATGGCGTAATTTTTCTAACAATAAATATTCCACAGGGACAGAAATGCATCATTCAGATAGATCGTGGCATAATTTTTCTAATAACAAAAATTCGACAGGGACAGAAATACATCATTAAGATAGATCGTGGCATAATTTTTCTAATAATAAAAATTTTACAGGGCAGAAGTGCATCATTGACATACATCATGTCATCATTATTCCAATAATAAAAATTTTACAGGGACAGAAATACATCATTGCGATAGCTCGTAGCATAATTTTTCTTATAACAAAAATTCCATGGGTACAGAATTCTTTCATCGAGTTCCATCCCCCGTTGCTCGACTTCTGGTCAACGCGCGAGGCCAATCCTTGCGCCCACGCTGTGAAACTCGCCTATCGGCGTAAATGAGCCGAGGGTTAAGCACGTGCTAACGCATCGGGAGACATCAACCCCGTTCGAGCGACGAAGTTCACGTCTGGGTGTCAGGTTACGGAGATTTCAACAGAGGCCCGAACACGATGCCGCGGCAAGTTTCCATTGAGCTCAAATTCTCCCTCCCGTTCCTTTTGCCCTCCGCACGCCAGTTATTCTCTCCCTCTTCCTCCGATTTCAAGCTTGCCTCTCTGTCGGCGCAAACGCAGCCTTATCGACCACTGGACGCGGCTCGCAACACGCGAGGCGCTTGCCGTTTTTCCACGTTACTTTGACGCGCGATTGGCTTGTTTATTCTGTGCGCTCAATTACTGGTGCTTGGCTACTGCTTTTACATTTAGAATTTATTTGCAAGGAGGAAACAGCCGCTGTGTCCAACTCTCTTTGGTTGTTGCAATGGTTCTTCCAAGAGGGAGGCCTTCGCGATTAGCGGGTGGTGGCGGCTGAAAAGGGTGCGAGAGGGTTAGCGAAGACGCGTAGATATTTTGGTCGCGACTCAGTATCCTCAGGACGTGGACGCAAATGTCGTGTAATTAGCGGTGCGTGTACGCATCGATACAGTCGTTCAGTTCGAGTTTTAATATCTCAATGTATTATAGGGTTCGAGCTATTGGAATTATGGTGTATGTATTGTACAGAAAATTATTTAGAGACGATGCAAACTTGTATTTTTCATTTGAAGGATCGAGCTTCTAACTACCTTTGACTCTCTATACTTGATATTCGGTATCATAATTATTGTAATTATATTTTCGGTTATCGACGAGCTTCGAAAGTTCTGAGTCGAGCTTCGAGTCTCCATCAGCTACAGTTTCCTATTTAATATGTCCATCATGTTTATAGTTTATTTCGTTCTGAGCATTGACCGCTAAAACTATTCGGTTCACGCTCTACTATTTTAAGCCGGCACCAAAATCAACCTCGAAACCTCCGCATCGAAGTTCGAGTCTATATCAATCACAGTACCGCAGCTTCTACGTCTACCATATTTATACTTCGTTTCATTCTCAGCATCGACCATCAAAACTACTCAATTCACGCTCTACTATTTTAAGCCAGGACCAAATTCAACCTCGAAGTTTCCGCATCGAAGTTCGAGTCTATATCAACTACAGTACCGCAGCTTCTACATCTACCATATTTATTCTCCATTATTTTTTGATTCTCCATTATTATTTATTACTATTTTATTCTCAGCGTCGACCATTAAAACTACTCGATTCACGCTATACTATTTTAAGCCAGGACCAAATTCGACCCCGAAACTTCCGCATGGAGGTTCGAGCCCTCTATTCATCACGGTAGCTCTCACGTATAGCGTGTTTCGTAGCCGTTTGTTGCGAATGCACCTCCGACGTGGAAGCGGCAGGATGATAGAGGCGCGGCGGAAGGGAGGAGGGCGCGGCACCCATCGATTTGGCTCCTGCCGACCCCGCGCGACCTGCCGTTTGCACCGCGGCTAATGAAGTATCGCGTTAAACGAGAAACTCGATACCGCGCGTCTGCGGAACTCGGCTCGAATCGGAGTGGTTTCGCGAAGAGGAGGGGAGACCGTTTCGCCGGGAGCAGAGCGTTGGGATGCGCTCGCGAAAACTTAGATGAGCACCGAAAGTCTGGCCACGACGGAAACCATCGAAAGTTCATGCCTTGCTCCATGTTTCCTCCACTGGCTTTCCACGATGTCCTCCCTGAAGAGTGAAAACTATTTAGAAATATATATATCGCATCGGACTGCACTTTGAATACGATTGGAATTGTGGTCGTAAGTTTCTTATCAGTGTACACCTGTCCTGTTCAATTTTATCATATAGCTGGAGAGGCTGGTCTCTATCAGACCTTCATAGAAGGAACCGCGATTAAAACCGTGAATGCATAGAATGCACTTAGATATATCACATATAATATCTTAAGACCAAAGTATTTAACCAAAGTAATAGATAACTATCTACGCACCACAGTGCAATCGTGAAACATTTCAAAAAACGCGCCTTCGCAAAGTCGCCCAACCTGCTTTAGAAATATCCGACCTTTAACCCTTTGCACTCGATGCTTTTTTTTAACGCACATGCCCAGCAACTCGAAGCAATTTCAGTGAAAAGATCATACTCGCTTATAAGTAAATGATACGCGCATTAAGAAAGAAAAAATCAAAAGAGCCGCGACCGTCTTTTGTCAGCAGAAGCGGCATATCCTATACACGATCAATATTACGATTTGTCTTTGTCCTTGCATCATGAACTGAAAATGATTAACATTGTCTCCATAGCGGAGCCCTCGAGGTTGAAGATAAACGTTAAATGGCTTCGCTCGGGAGCCCTCGAGTGCAAAGGGTTACGAAAAGTCGTTTCGATCGTTTGGATAACGTTACAGTTGGACGAGGAAATCGCGATAATTCGCGCCAGGACCCGATGATGGTGCGCGTTGTGCCCCACCGCGGATAGCAATCGCGCAGAACGGGCGCGTTTATCGCGCGTAATCCAGGGGATTGGTTTTGGCCGAAGGATCGATGCGATCGCGGGGACAGGCGGCGGTTAGGACGGAGACCTCGACGAGGAGACTTCGACGGCCCAGTGAGCGGGGATCCGTTGATCCACGATGAAAACGGGATCAGGAAGTTTCTCGTTTCGGTGGCGGCTCCACATCCGCGGGATTAACTAAGCGTACGCTCAATCTCGACGAGCCCCCACGCCAGCTGAAAATCTCGAATTAATTTTCCTTCCCTAGTCACCCTGGATTTTCCCCTCTCGCGTTCCTTTTTTTTTTTTTGCCTCCTCAGCGCGAGAAGCGCGTGTCGTGATAGACCTAGCTTATCTCGATATTCCGGATTAATCGCGCCATCGATGCGGATCGTGGCGAAACGAGAAGGACGATGTAAAATGATGGGATAGCGAGAGATAATTGGGTTGTCAAATGTGTACACTTTCTACGGTAATTTTATTATAAAAGTCGAAGATTTGTGATTCTGTATAGAGTATGACTGGATATCGTATCGCACTGGCCTCCGGTTTTTTATCGTTGGTAATAGGAAACGTGTTTTTAAGAAATTTATTCGATTGCCCGTCGTACACTTTCAAGCACTTTCCGATACCAACGACACTTTCCCCCGTGAATTATTAACCGTTTCTACTTAGTCAGTGCCACCACAATGTTCCCAGCAAAGTTGGTTTACCCTCCGAGTATTTAAGCCGTATAAAGACATCGTCGCCGAGTGTTGCGCGAGTAACTAGCGCTCAAGTTTCCGGAATTTTATAGCGGCTCTAATGATACAATCGTTTCTATTACTTAAGAAAACTCGCGCATTAAGACGGTCGGGCCTTTCAGCTTCGCGATTAAACTAAAAGACCAACGGCAATCAATGTCCCGCTACTGATCCACTTACCGATATACCTATCGCGATAAAATGACTCAAAGAGCATTCCTAATTCTCCGCAGAGTAGCGCATGCTTTTTAGAAAGCGTCCCTCGTCGCTTTAAACGCTTCCCTGACTGCGAGGCCTATTTGATAGTACGTCGAGAGAATGAAGTCTGGTAACGAGGACGTTATCGAGCAAT
Organism: Ampulex compressa; assembly: GCA_038496175.1. Classification (NCBI taxonomy): domain Eukaryota; kingdom Metazoa; phylum Arthropoda; class Insecta; order Hymenoptera; family Ampulicidae; genus Ampulex; species Ampulex compressa. Next base: position 23,211 of record JBCFXI010000628.1, read on the forward strand.
GGAAATCAGTAGCCGACGCGCCTCGACCTCTCTCATATATCATTCAAGCTCCATGGAAGTTTCTGCGATTCCTTTTATCGTACTTGGTGTCGCGGCTCGCCAAGTTCGATAATTCAGCATCGCGCGAGTTCCTGGCTCCGTCGACAAATGGAAAGCCAGCCGTTGGCGGTGTTCGATGCGATCCGCGGCTCTCGACGGAGATAAAAGTGGCTGACACGAGGTCGATCGATGGCGAATCGAGCGGCTCTTTAAACGGGTCGTAACCTCCAGTAGGTCCGGCCTTTGGGACGAGGTCGTGGTGACCCAGATCGAGGGGTCTCGCCTTACCTGCGTGTACCATGGCTGCCTTCGCTGCTCCTGCAATCGTTACCCCGGATTCTGCGCACTTAACCGCTGGCTAGGAGGACACCTTCCTCGCTCTGCACCTTGCCAAGCGCATCCCACCGGCGAAATCCTTCCCCAATTCGTATCGAATAACCTCGAGCCCCTTGGGGCTATCGCGATGTGGCTTGGAGTCTATCGATCGAGACACGTCCAAGATCCTCGCGCTCGATGATGTGGTCAGAGGTTAAGTCATCGCTCGTCATTCAGACGTATTAATGGGAAGATGTGTGATAATTGACAGTAATCTCGAGTGCTTTGCATTTATTGTATTCTATTATGAATGGAATTAGTGTAGTCATACTTGTCAGAGGCTTGATATATTTCCCGCTGAGGTACTTCAGAAATATACGTCTGGGATTATTTTTGAGATTGGCTCAAATGACCTCCCAATCGTAATCTTAGGAAATATTAGGAGTAAGATTGGAAATGAAAATTTGGAGATAGAGTCCATGGACGGGAGTGTTTCGAACGTGATTTTCTTGTCCTTCTCATGAATATTGTCCATCCAAGAGAACAGATATTGTGCGATCTTTGAAACGTGAGTTAAATATCTGTTATATCGATATCATCCGTCTAAGAAGTTCCTTATGTTATTCCTACATTTGCGCCTGCAGCAAACAATTATTAAATAAGGAACGACGATGAATCGTCGCGTTGGCGATGAGCAGTTTGTTAAGCGCGTCGTCGAAATGCCGTGAACATTCAATCGATCCTCATTTCCTGCGAGTAATTTCCATCGTCTTCCACTTGGATTTGTCGTAATGCGTCAAACGGAAGGTAGTGGACACAAAGTGGCCTCGTCGAGTCGCTCGAAGCGGTGCAGAAATATTTCCTCTTCGCTCTTTCGACATTTTAAAGCTATGCACGCCGTTAATATCACGGTTAGTTTTATGCTAAAGTAGGAAATACACCTTGAAGCCATTCATGTTTTCTACAAAGCTCGCGCGCTAATGTAATGACCGTTACTTCTTTCTGGCGCTCGCATTTGTTATCAGGATTATTGTGTAAGCATTTTCAGAAAGAACAAAGAAGCATCGGGCAAACTTGGTATACCGCGCTCGCCGCGATAAAATCCCTTCCGGCACGAGAGCGACTTTTTAATATTATGCGACATCGTTAAAGCTGAAAGCAACGCGTTCTTTGCATAGCACGCTCAATTATACGGCTCTGAGGAGAACCTTTCCTAAGAAAATCCTTTACCAATTATCTAGTTTAATAATACAAGAAATCATTTAGGTGGTTCGAAAGCCACCTTAAGCAGTAAATTCTACACCAAAAAACCATAGCGGTCGGTGCTGCAAAATTAATAAAAAAAAATATAGAAAAATAATGAAATAAAAAAGTGACACCACGACTCAACAAAAATCAACTCATTTATCTCTTCTATAGTACGAGATTACAAAAAAGCCGGCCTTAACCCTTGGCGCTCCAAAGAGTTTCATTTCTTTCGCGAACAGGAACCCAGATTCGAATTTATGTTCGACTTCTATCGCAAAGTATACATCCCACCATCGATGGAATATTCGGAAGAGGTTTTTGTTCCTAAAAGAACAAACGAGAGACCCGTGGATTTATTATATTTGGACGTATGAAAGTCGTGAATTATCGCTTGAGAAAAATACGCTGTCGGGCGTCACTCGACGTAGGAGCGCATTGGGATCGGATAATAAATCGGCTAATAAAACACGGGTATAAATGGGGTGGAAGCTGCATTCAGAGGATCGAACAATCCCGAATCTCTATCGCGATCTGCCGTCGGAGGGACGATAAAGGAGGAGGAGTGCGAGATCCTAAAGTTCGAAGTTAATCCGCGCTCTGCTCTTTGTCGCTCCTTTCAGCGAGGGCAAAACCTCGTGCATGGCACGGCACTTTGGGGAGGCGTAGGTGCCCGTAGGTGAACCTGCATCGATCCACTTGACCTGGCGTCCTCGCTTCTACGCGTACACGCCCGGAAAGCCGAGAGACCATTCCGCCCCCGCGGCCGCATTCGCGAAAATTTATCCTCCGCGCTTTACAACGATGCTGCACCCTCTCCGCCCACCTCCGCCAAGATCCGCTAATTAAACATCGGGCAAACCTTTTTGCCCCCGATATTCACGCACAGCTATTTCCGTCTCCGTCATTTCCTCTCCCAGGAGACCTCGTCCTCCTGGCAGCGCACAATAAAGCGCGGTGCCTCGTCTCGAATAGTTTGCTTTACGAAGGTAAATCTCCAGCGCGGTGGAATTCCCTGGACAAGATGGAACTGCGTCTTTCGATTGAATCGTCGGGTGTATTGCACGCCTCGAAGAGGAGGGAGAGATACGTCTATTGTTTGAGATAATTCGAGGGATTTTTGTAGAAGGAAGACGTATTTAGGTCAAGTATCATATGTTGGGTAGTATTGCTGATTTTTTTGATGGAATTGGAATTATACTGTAATTCGATCGATGACACGTTTGATATGAAGTATTGTGTTTGATGTATAAAAGAGTACAATTAAGGAGGATTCGTGATGATTATCGTTAATAAACGTCGATCTGGAGCTTCGTTTCTTAGGTATCTTTAAAGTAAGTCGTTTCACTTTCTACGCGTAACGATTTGTCCATATTTTTTCGTCAATATTGGTAAGGTGTGATGATAAAAAAATCCTTAACGACAATGAGAATTTTCCACGGTAGACAGTTCGTCGCGTCCCAATCTCGAGGGCTGCATCGCGCCTCGTGCCATTTCTGAAAATTTCATTTCGATCTCGTAGCTGGCTCATGTCGGAACTTCAAGAACATTTGATGCTCAGCCTGGAGACCCTCTTTCAAGGATGAGGGGGCTGTCAGGTCGGGATAGAATTAAAGGTTAATCCCACGGGGTATACCTATTTCGTCGAGGGCGAACTTTCCTCCTTCGTCCTCCCCGATTCGTCTTCTTTAGTAGACGGCTTTGTTTTTGGCTCAGACCGGCGGATGTCATAAATATTTGCGCTCTTAAGTGCTCGTGGAATACAAGAGCGACCTCGATGTTGTCTTATGTCCGTATACTATTTCGATGCTTACGAAGAGTCGATCTCCTTATCCATTCGCATTGAAAGAGCGCGCAGAATTTTCTCGATCATCATCGATCGTAAATACAGTCCTTAAAATTACGTGGTTACGCCTAAGATTTTTATACCCACCAATATCGAATTAATACCAAAATCAATAATGAATTATAATAATTCGTGGACGTATAATTACGTCGAACGTAATTCTGTCGATTTACTATCAAGAGGTATAACTAACGCTCGAGAATAGAGTGTATTACGATTTATGGAACCATTAAAGTAAGTAAAATTGAGTATTCCACAAACAGTACACGATTTCTGGAACCTAAAACACAGAATTAGTATTCCGTTCCACGAGAATCGAGCTCGGGCGTAATTTTAATCAAGATCGCTCTTAACGAGGAGAATCGGCCCGTGGAGTTCGAAACCTTTGAACATCGATCGATACTTTCATAGAGCGGCCGGCTTTCCACTTTGAGGCGGATGCCTTTATGCGGCACGCATCGCTTTATTCGCCCCTCTCGGACCCCACGGATTTCCGAATTAGCCGCGTATCTCCGCGGATCATTCGGTCGTTCACCTTCATCCTGTATTATTGTTCGTCGCGCACCGCGAATCTCCAGGGTGAGATTGCCTTTGCGCACCCTTATTCACGTGGGGACGATTTACTCGGGGTGTGTCGGATATACCGGTCAATTCCAGGAACGACGCCCGTTTTGTCCGTTTCTTCCCGCCCTTCACCGGGATTTCTCCTCGAATCCTTCCTCACCCTCCCCCCTTCTTGGCTCTTCGCGGCCCAGAACGACGTTCCTGGCCCGGAAACCTGTGTCGAACGATAATACTCGCGCGAGGCGCTGTTACACCTTTGTAAAGTAGAGTGACTTTGAAGTCACGCATTACAGACATCTTGCTGATCGATGCAACTTTTAACTTGTAAAGTACATATTTTGTTATATAACGTCTCCCCGCGTTTAAGTAATATTCTCAGTTAGGATTATTAAGTTTAACCTAAAATATTAAAGGAGATTCCTGAAAATACGAAGGCAATTTGTGTGCAAAAAGAGGGTATATATATAAAACGTCTTATAAAGAAATTCGATGTATAAAAGATCTACCTACGTAGTCACGGTGTTGTACTATAGTCGTCTTTGCGCGGTATATAGTGGCTTTACGATACAAAACTCCGCGTAGTATCTCATTCTCAAATACCGCGTGCTCGCAGTGGATTTTCATTTGGAAAACGAAAACGCAGGGATTTTCATCGTATAGCAGTCTTGCATCGTTCAGGACTTCGAATTTTCGCTCTTCGAAGAAGAGGAGAAGCAAAAAGAGCAAAAATCCTGGGGCATTCGCGAAGGACAGAAGTTGAAAAAGGGCCACGGCCGGAGGACAAACCGCCGGAGAGAAAACGGTGGATAGGGGTTTGTAGCCCTTCCGCAGTATCGCTGTTGCGATCCCGCAGACAATCCGTGAGGGCTTAGCGCTGCTTCAACAAGGGATTACCGTCGCGTCCCTAAGCCGAACGATACGCGATCCTGCTGAACTGTATCGGGGACAAACATTTAAATTGCCAAGATTACGAGGCGGCCGCTGCGCGAATCGTCGGACGACGTTGACGAATGCGAACAATTTTTCTTTCTTATTTTAAGATCGATCGATGCCGTGGTCTCGACTAGCAGCCAAATTCCATCTTGATGGGAAAGAAAAAAGAACGGTTCAGGTTCTCACGGCGTTTCGATTGAAATGCGAGCCTTTTTCTTGTTTATCGTGAAAGGCTAGATGGAAGGATTGAAACTAAAAACTCGATGAAAATAAAAACTGATTTTAAAAAAGTATTACGTTATCCGCAACGTATTATGGATTAATATTCCGATTCAGGTCAGTTACTTCTGCGATTGTAGTATTTTTTTCCTCGTACTTTGTAATCTTTTGTTATTCCGTCAGAGAGGGTGGAATGAGAGAGTTCTATTATCCTGCAGGTCGACTTGATACGCTTTCATATGCGTTTCTTATTTTGTGTTTTTTTTCTACATTCGATACTCATCGATTCTGATCTTTGAATATACATTTGGTTCGATGATATTCCTTTTTGCTATATTTGATGTTCGTTCCTCGCGTATTTAGATGTACGTGTTTGATATACGGCATTACCCGATAGGATCATTTAGGCCCAGTATTCCAAGTTGCATTTCCAACCACCGGGACTACGGTGCACGTATTTCATGGAAAATTCTCCAGAGGCGATGAGCCGAAGTTGGACGTCGATCTTCCGTATGGAAGGTCGAGCTTCCATCCACGGCATCGACGTAGCTTCGAAGATGCATCGCCATTTGTTCCACGCTGCACGAACACTCTACTCTCTTGGGAGAACAGAGGCAGCTTCTCATCCTGCAAATTCCGCATCTATCGTTCATCCAGTGTCCATTTGACTTGGCGCTCGCGCTGGTCAACTGGAAATTCAGGTCGAACCTCATCGCATTCTCTCAGCCTTCCTCGATCGACATATCTGACTTTATAATTGCGCGAATCTTCCTGTCCTATTTTTCGTTATCTTCGCAAGGCGAATTTTTTATTTTTATTCTTATTTTTATTTTTATTTTTATTTCGTTTCAGGTAACGTTTGCAGCGACCTGTTTGTTCTAAAGTATTGCAAGTACCTGGGGATTGGCACGGCACTATTCTACGCGAGGTTAGACATCCGTGCGCACACGTACTTATCGTTTTAATCAGAACGTGCCTTGCCAACGGCAGTTTCGCCTCCTAATTTAGAATCATCTTGGAGTTTCGCGTTCATCGAGCGAATATCTCTGTAGACTTGCACTCATCCACGTGCATGTCGGTCATTAGATCGAGCGGCTCTGATTATTCACGAGGATATCCTTTCAATATACTCGATGGTGAATGCAAAAGTTCGAATCAAGCTCGTAACTTCGTTTGTAATCGAATGTCGGTCACCGTGGAAAACACGCTCCCCGATCAAATTATACGCGTTTTGACATTATAACGAACTGCGTAGTTGATGAAGCTCTTTAAAAAGTCTCGTTCCTGATTTATTTTATGCCTATTATTTCGTTCCAACTAATTTCTTTTCTGTTAATAAGAAATAAAGTATTATTCTTCCTCTGAAAACTATTACGTAACTAGAAAATAATTGATCGTTACTTCTTTCCGCTTTAATACCTTTATCGTTATATACGAATAAATAGTCCCAACCGCAAGAGTAGATTAACTCAATCTACCACGAGAAGAGACTTAAAAACATCTCACGACTCTATTTCTCTCAACTAATCCAACTTTAATCGTCCATCGGCAGGATGTGAAAACTCGAGGTCCCATTTTCAGGAAAAATAAACGCCACTTTCGGAGACCGGAGATCTTTTTCGGGGCGTTTTAACAACCCATCTAACGAAGTGGCGTGTCCCGAGCATCAAAGAGCGCATCTTTCGCGACAAAGAAACCACCGTATCCTCTCCCTTCCCACCCTCCTCCCACGTTTCGCGCAGTCCTCGGGCAAAGGAAGCGGGAGAAAAAAGAGAGAGACAGACAGAGAGAGAGAGAGAGGGTTCGTGGATGGGATGAAATAAAGGGGAAGTGCAGATCCCAGGTTTTCACCTTCGCAAAAAGGATATCGATTTACCGAGGGCTTCGGTTTTATCGCCACCTGCCCAGAGACTTGGAAGGCCGGGTTCGAGCTGCAAGATCGAGGAAGAAGGAGAAAGAACGCGTCGAGAGATTCGCGTGTCTGGTCTGAAACATTTTTTTCCTCGGCCCTGGGAACCTAGGAGAAGTCACTTCTGCGCTGGAAGCGAAAAGAGGAAGGAGCTGCCACCCTCCTTCGACTTTCTCCTCGTGTCCACGGGGATTCATAAGAAAAGTTACGTACTCTGGGGCGGCTCCTTCTCTCCTCTCTCGCTCCCTGAAAGGACGGTTTAGCTTTTCCATCCTCCCGCTTGTGCAAACCTCCGGCCCCGCCGCTACGGGATCAACGGCTTTCTTTCCGCGCTTTCGAGGCAAAATTAGACTTTTCTTAATGCCGCCTCGGAAGCCTCCCGCGAGCAACCACTCCGCGGATCTCGAGGCTCGTCGGATCCGCTGTTAACGATCGCACTCGTCTCACGTTGCATCGGAACTCTGCGGATTTTTCGAAGCTCGTCATGTATCTAGAGTAATATTGATTAAACTTGCGATGATCGCTTTCGCGTAAACTTATATCCTAGAGTACTGTACATAATGTAATGTAGATAATAACGATACTATAATGATGATAATAAAGTTTGCGAGGATCGATTTTTTATAAATCGGTATTCTAATCGGCGAAGAAATTTCTCTCAGACCAAATTCATGGATACTCTCGTAAATCGTAAAAGCAACGATACACTTTTCTCGTACAATTACTCTCAGTATCAGAGTCAACGTCTAGTTATCTCTGCTCCAACAAAAAAAAAGGAGGATATAGAGGAAAAAGAAGGAATAAAAAACTTAGAATATCAGCTGTATATATAATAAAAAAGTTCGATAATACTTCTTATTCCGCGGATACGAAACGATGCTCGAGGACAGTGTCGGTTAGTGGGATAAGAAACGTAAGCTCGGATCGTTTACAAAGAACATAACGCCGTGCGTGGTAAGAGAGGAGCTTGGACCGAGCCATAAAAGTTTATCGCCTCTTCTTGCCCTGCCTCCTCCTCCTCCTCCTCCTCCTACTCCTCCTCCTCCTCCTCCTCCTCCTTTCGAAGCGGCGCAGGGACGATGTTGTATTCCTATCCGCAACATCCCCCTGAGTCTCTGCACCCAGCCATTTGCACGTGCCTACGATATTTATGGGGAAGCGTCCATCTGGTTCCATCCTATCTCTTCATCCCTTTCCTTCCTTTCCCGCCGACTCCGCTAATGCCCCTACTTTAACTACCTCCAAACGTTTCTATCGACGATGTTATCGCGGTCGAGACACGCGCGATATATAAAGCGCACGAAAGATTCTTATCCCTAAATCACAATTGTCTTAAATAAATTGTACTCGTTGCACACACTTTGGTGCACATTGTCAATTTGGTTTCGCGCATTGAGTTGTCGAATGGAAGGATCTATTGACACTATTCTTACCATGATCGGTGATTTTTTTGAAAAGTTCTGGAACTCTGAGACGCGGTTACTTTATTTTGTTCATGATTTTCTCGCAGCCTATGGATCGATGAATTAATCTATCGACGTTTTCCCTTCGTCTTCTTTTTCTTTAAGGATACATTTAGTACACCTGAATATATCTTGAAAATGGCTGGTAGGAACAGTGTTAACGGGATTTATGAAAGGGGTTTTGTAACGCGTGGAAAAGCGAGGATACTGGAATAGGGAAATAAATATTTCTATGCCCGCGAGAATTGGAATATTGTGGCAAACGTTGGAGAGGGGATTTTTCAACGAGGAGTTTTCTTTATATTTCATCGGAAGCGCGTATTGTTGTATGGAATCGAATTTACATAGATATAAGTTCGATGTGTCGCGCTGCCAGGAGGGTTCTATTTGGAGTTCTACGTACGCGGTCGTGTCGCTTTTCCTTTTTCCCTGCATACCATTGGATCCTTTTTCCGTTCGAACTGTTCTTCTATTCACAGCGTTGTGCGGAAATAGTATCCGCACCATTGCGCAACGCTTGAACGGTACATGTGCAGGTTTGTCTCAATTTTCGCGCGAGTACCTGTACGCTCTCTATATACTACAAATATCGAGCATTTTACTTTCTTTTTACTTTGTTTAATATCAAAAGGTTATTGATATTTCTGACAATCACTCGTCTTGTGAAGTATTACCAATCGGTATTAAAGTCGTCCATTAACACTGGAACTACCAAATCAGTCAAAATGACTGGTTAGTCGTTTCTTCAAAAAATTGTAGTACTTTAAAACGATGTATCTTTTGAGATTTTCCATGATTTTCATACAGTATTTAGATCATCGTTTCGATTTACTGTAATCTCCTTTTACTCTCTCCTTTTTTTTACAAATATATATGGTGTTCTAAATATGCCCAGAAAGTGACTGGTAGTTCTATTGTTAAAGGCCTTGATCGCGGAGAAATATTTTAAAGGTCGTTAAATCTACGATAAAAAAGTAGTTATTCTTCTTGTTAATCGAAATGACAAATAACATCGAAATATCGTACCTCGTACGAAAGAAGAACGCGTTGCAATATTATCCGCCAAAAGAACTGTACAGATATTTTCACGTCTTTTCAGTACCGAACACCATCCTATCCCTTGGTAAGCGAGGGGCAGTTTTCGGCATGTGCCCTTTAAAAAGCCATTGTTGCTTGGCTCCCCCCAGCGATTAACACCCCAAGGAACGCGGGGCGGTAGTCGCTGCGTTGTGCCAAAACCTTAATGAACTTCCTTCGGTTTGTCTATATCATTTCTTTAACACAAATAATTGTGTATGTTGTATATCGCTATATATTCCTATAATACAATATAACAAACTGTGCTTTCACAGACTATATTTCAATGATTTTTACAAATTTAACGATTATCCTTCCAGCCAGAGTTTGGATAATAATATATTATCAATCGTATCACGCAAATATTTACTATAAGAAGATACAAGAAAATCGGCGCACAATCCATTTCAAACTCATGGTTGAAGTTAAACACAACGACTCTTTCCTCATTTCTTCCCTATCCATAAAACGCGCGGCAAATTCCTTCAAATCTACTTAATGGTCAACATAGTTAGAACTACAATATGGTACTTAAAAAAAAAAACAAATAAAAGTGGATAAACAGAAAGTACAAAATTCAACGATCCACAACTATTACGACAGACGCGCGATAAAACTTCCCAAAACCCGGCAACGTAGAACCACGATTTTTTTTCCAAGAAGTAACTGGCCATTCGTTTCAAGAGGTTCGACGGTTCCAGTGTTAAACATCTCCCACAGCTCTTCCCACCCTGGCTTTCCTCCTCGACAATGCCAGGCGCAAGGGCGTGGAAGGCGAGAAAGGCCTATAAAACGTAGGAGGAGAGGCCACCCCGACGGACTCGGCGGGTTTTATCAGCGGGTAGGTTTAGGCCCCGCCACGGGCTCGGGGCCGTGGCGAGCGTAAGCTAATATTACGGTGCCCCGCGGCGAGCTGGAAAATTTCATTGAAACTTCCATTATTCATCCGCGAATGGCTTCGGCCCCCGCCCTCGGTCCGTATGCTCCGCTCCTACCTTTCGCATGCGGCGCAAATCCAATTTGAATTTACAAGCGCGCGAATTAACCGGCACGGATGAGGCTCGATGCTTTTGTCTCCGACAGAGAAATCGCGATGTTTTGTTTCTCCTGGATATTCGACGGCGTTGAACGCGATCGAACGAATGATCTGGGCGGCTCTGAAGACCCATTCATCGGGCGAAACTGATTAGGAGTATCGTTCGATTCTTCGAGATCCTGCTTTGTTTTGCGATTGACGTCATGCGCGCGCATGATTTTGTTTCGCGCAGCAGTTCGTTAGGTCTCTGGAAACGAGATCTTTTTGCTTATATTGTCTAATATTAGTTGAGTTTTTGAGGAGATGGGTGTGAAATTCGTACGAAGTGATTTATCGCTCGAATCGTTCAAATTCAGAGTATGTTATGCTCAGTTGTAACGATATTGTGTTTAAATATCCGATAGAAGGTAAATTTACGTAATTTGGTATGTATCGCTTTGTCATGAGGGATCCGTGAAGATTTTTCCGCGAAACGTGTATCGTGGAGCAAAGCGTATCATGGCAATAAGTGTATTACTCTTCGAAAAAAATATAACACTCTTGCGATCCGGGATTAAGTGCATCCAGGTATTAGAAGCAAATAGGAGAGAAACCCGTTTCTCCCGCGTCCTCATTACCGAGATCGCTCTCAAGACGAATAAAACTCTTCGATACCTCCTATCGAGGTCCTCATCGTTACGCCATTCCTAGCTCCTTTGCGTCGAGTTATCATCGCTTCCATCTAAGCGTGGAACCCCCACTTACTCGGATTACCAAAGTTTGCGTTCTTCAAAAACAAAGTTAAACGACGCCGCCAAGAGTTCCCTATTGCTTTATGGGAATAATTAAAAGTTCCCGCGGTTCGCTTGTTTTACGCTCAACCACTGTCCCCCTCGTTCCTGGACTTCCTATCTATCGTCCTTGCGTTAACTCTTTATTAATCGATGTAGCGTTCCTAAGGGCCTCGCGACTCGGTTCGCCGCGAGCCGTTCGTGCCTTAGTGCCCCAACTTTTATCCACAGGCGTGTAATGTGAATAGATGAGTGGATGCGTTGTGTCTAGCTGTGTTTGTGCTGTGTCTATCTGTGTCTGTGTCTGTGGCTGTGTCTCTGTCTGTGTCTGTGCTGCGTCTGTGTCTATGTCTGTGTCTATATATGTGTCTGTGTGTGAACGCACATACGCGTGTATATATGTGTATATATATGTGTCTGTGTGTGAACGAACATACGCGTGTATATATGTGTCTATATATGTGTCTGTGTGTGAAGGGAAATGCGCGTGCAAGAACGAAAGAGGCAGTAGAGAAAAGCGCGCCTCGAGAATCGCGCCTGAGATCGTAGAATAAAGTATAGCATTCATAATTATTTGGCATATTTAATCCACCCTTTAACTCTGATCCCTACATCGATGATTCACTTGGACGCAGGAAAACATCGAGGAAGCCGGTCCAGGATACCTGTCGATCGATACGAAAGGGAAAACGAGGGTCGCGTTCCTTCGACAATCGAGGAGAGCGGCCTTTCGATTTGCCGGTACACATCCGGAAATACATTTTCGTTCCTCGTCTTTAAGGGTAGGATCGGACCCTCGACCCCTGCGAAGTGTCGCAGCCGCGAGGCCGAGGCGAAAGCAATTTTCTCGCCTGGAGCTGGTAACGCGAATTGCCGGCTGTTCGATCTCGCCTTCCCTTTCACGCTGCTCCCGTCGTTGGCCTGATCGATCGAGATGTCCGCGCGAGTTATCCAGCTTGTATCGCGATAATGTACCATTCAGCGTCTTCGCTTTCGTAGGCGCGCTTCAAAAATTGGGATACGTGAATGTGAGCGTGAGACCAGGACGGATTTTGATACGAAGGAGAGGCTATTAAAGGCGCCTTGGTGGAGTGTGGGGAATATTGTATTCTTAGAATATAGAGGAATCGAAACATCATCCTGTCGTACATCGTTCGCTGTTTGGATGGTCTTGTTGGTTTATCATTTCCTACATTTCCCCTTTAATAATAAAGTGGAGAGTGGTAGAAATCGTCGTGAAGGCAGGAGATCGTTGAATTCATACAACAGGTCAACGATTAATCTGACTTTAAACTATAAACTTAGACACTCTCAATAATACTTGATGTAGTTTTGCAGTGGTATAGTGGATAGAGCTTCTAACTTCCACGCGAGAGACTCGAGTTCGAATCCTGTCCATCACCTCTCGTTTTTCTACGTGACATTTATACCGCAGCTCTGGTGTTTCTGAACCCACCTTAAGAAACCCAGGCCAAATGACTTGATACCAAAAATTAATTTCTTAAAGTACTCGATGCGAGCTACAATACCGTGACTTTCGTCTCCATCCTGTCTTGGACATAGATTAACCTTCTACAAGCGACACTCCTTTAAGATCTCCACGCTTTAACCATATCCTAATAACTTTTTCCGCGCAACCTTATGCCCTCGAAAGGGATAAAAATAGTCGGATGCGAAGAATATGTCAGCGAACGATTAACGAGTGACCTTATGCCTCACGATGATCCACGAATCTATATAGAAATTACACCTGACTCGGGACAAAGCAAGTAAACCCAGCTTTGAAGCAGCCACGGGTTATAGAGGGTTAAACTCTCTCTTTCTCGGTGCCCTCTCTCCCTCCCTCCTTCCCTCTGCGATGCTCGGTTAATCGAGACGCGGGTGGGCCCGAATTCGACGTCCCCTTGCGCAATGCCATCCTCAGAGCGGTTGTTTCTCAATAACAAGAATGGCACGCAACGAGCGTAATTCAATCTCACGAACCTCTAGGCTAATCGTGCCGCGGCGCCGCTCGCTTTTAAGATTCGACGAGGCGGCGGAGTACAATTACAGACGGTGGTGTACTACTAATTACAGAGTGTCTTTGCCCTTTTTCGTAATGCCGAGCGCATCGTGATGGGCATCAATATTATGCGCTCAACGTCGCTCTTGTGCAATACTACGGGCATGATTGATGCGCCCGATTCCACGCCGTGAAATCTCAGACGCGGCACGCACCTGAAATTCTTGCTGCACCGCGGCTGAGTTTTGACGATATAAACACCGCGACCGAACAAAGTGACGTAATGAATACGAACGAAAGGCTATCGAAGCGATCGCAATTTATACGCTGCTAGATTTTCTAATTTTCCATCTTGTACTTTGGGTATATAAAGCATTCGATGGTAGCATCCATTCCTTGGATCTACTATTCTAAATCGATGTCGGTAAATACAACTACAACAACAACAACTATTCTAAAAAAACATCTTTAAACACTGCGATCGACAAAGTGACGTAATGAATACAAACGAAAGGCTATCGAAGCGATCGCAATTTAGGAGGTGTTAAATTTTCTAATTTTCCATCTTGTACTTTGGGTATATAAAGCATTTGATGGCAGCATCCATTCCTTGGATCTACTATTCTAAAAAAACCTCTTCAAAACGCGTCCTTAAAACAAACTACAGTTCCACGTATAATTCCACGCGAAACTCTTAACAGAGCATCCTATCGTATATACGAACGTTATATCCTTCGCGTGTTCTCATCAATATACAGATCTCTCCCCACTTCCTGCTTTCCTATCGATCAAACCGAATAAAGCGCTGCTTCGCAAGGACTCCTTTTGCATTTTCCTCGCTACAAGAATCTCCTTCTCGATACAAACCAACTAAACCTTCAACGGACAAAAAATCATTTTATATTTTACCCACTACAGAAGACTCGTGGCTGAAAATGTTAAAGCGCGCGCAGTGCGTTATTCCTGAGCAACGGTCACCCTGGCTTCTCTCCTTCGGCTCCTCCTCCCTCTTCCTGCCCCACCGAGCGTTGCGAGACGAGCAGGCCCCCGTAAATCCATTTATTTATTTATTTATGTGCCACGGGGGCTCGTAGGCCGAGGGGGATCGAGGCTTATGGCGGGAGCATGCATCGGACCAGGAATCCCGTGGGAGCGGCGAGACGGCATGGGGAGATCGCAAAAGTCACGGAGAACGGCCGGATACGCGGGAGGTAAAATTCTCTGGAGGCGACGCGGCCTGAAACGAAAATGGTGTTGCGCCACTTTGGCGGAAGAGGGACCTCTCCGTTTGCCCCTTTTATTATCGTCGGACGGCCTCGCGATTTCGATCGTATCCCGGTGAATATTTAAGGGCGCGTCGCCTTCGATTTTGCCAGATCGAAACGCCGGGACGTCCCAGCTTGGCTTTGCGTGGAAGAGACACTCGTTGCTTGGCCGCTGGGGATCTTGGGCTCTGAAGATCGGGAGAACAAGTCTCGAGGAAAGGAGGAGTTGCTTTCGTAGTTGGGCTTTGATCCTTCAAGGGTGCGAATTTTGGCGAATATTTAACATCGACGCGAAGAAAATGATGGAAGCTTGGACTCACCCAATTAGTCATCTTCTGCCGACGTTCCAAGAGACGTTGCTGCAGCTTTGGACCGGGCCCGGAGAGAAAAGCCCTGACCAAGCTGCGAGTCCTCTCCAGATGATTTGGAGCGACCACCTCCACCTGGGCCAGGTACTTTTGCAAAGTCGATTCCAAGTCCGGAACCGGCAGATTCGGCAGGGGCTCGTCTTTCTGCGAAAGGAAGAAGCGCAGAGATGTTGTGATTATTTGAAATTGGTGAACTACGTCATTTTGAGCGAGTTTTGAAAATTTCGCGGGATTTGAAAATTTCGACAAAAGAGTGCGTATGTGCCAGCAAAATCGTGGGGGCTATTTACCCGATATCATATTTTATACATAACCCTACACCGTATATTTTATGAATTTATAAAAAATGTACGATTTATAATTATAAACCTGTGTTTTATATCAAAATTACGATAAAATTATCTTGAGAGTGGAAGCAATTTCTGATATATTTTCAATTATCCACTCGTTATTAATTTGTATGTAACAAATTATACGATATAACAACTGTAAGGCGATTAAAATCGTTCATTTATAATGCAATTGTATTTAATGATAAGAATGGAGCGCACATATCGCAACGCAATATGTACGATACATAAGTCGATTCTAAGACCGGAAGCGAGGGTTCGTCTTCCTACGAAAGCAAGAAGCGCAGGAAATGCTTCATTATCCCGAAGAAGGGTCAGGAATTCGTTAGCGAGACTATTTTATCGAGCGAGCAAAAAGGTCTTAAAGGAAAATCATAAAAATCTAATAACGCTCCAGAAGATAAAGCCTCCACAATCTTTTCGTACAATTCCAATTATTACGTTTTACAATTCGTGATAAACGCAAACCAGATACCGATAAAAAAAATCCATCAACCCTCAAATAAATTTGTCGAGAATCAAAAACGTATGAAACTATTACAATACAATGTCTACAATATATTATCGTGATTTTGTATATCGCCACAATCAACGAGACTCCATTCAACGAATAAATATCCTCAAAACGTACTTTTCATACCACGCTTACTCCAAACTCTTTCCCTAAATCAAAGGTTGCATCGCGATTCGTCTTAATCCCTTTATCTCCACAACCAGCAAGCTCAACTTCCAATTGGCAAAACGCAAGGACGCGGAGAATCAAAGATGAGAATTAAAAACGACGAATTGAAACACGTTCGTTATAGCCGCAAGACTCATTTGCTCGTCGTTAAAGAGTTTTTTTTAGCGAGGTTAAGAGGACGTATTCCTTAGGACGTATCCCTGGGTGCGCGGAAGGCCCTCTTCCTACGAGTACTCGTTGGCCTTTACGGGGCCACGGCGATTGTAAAATAAAGAATCAATCGAGAAACGAAGCGTGGCCGGCGGAGCGAGGGCCCTTACGGCCGGCACGCCTCGTCGGCCAGGATCCCCTTCTGCCGACCTAACAAGACCAACTTTGCGAGCCGAACATCGCCGACCCTAGTCCTCCACCTCGAGCGTATCCCGAGCAGAAGAGGAGAGAGAGACGTACGCGCTCACCGCTGTTTGGTAACGTGTGCGTATCGTTTATAAAATCGATACTTAACACCGTATAAGTATGTGTACTATAAGTATGCATTTAGAGTATTTGGCGAAAGGGTTTGTCGTATTTTATTTTACACAGAGGTGCGATCACTCTGGAGTGGAGGCAAGGATCGAAAAAAGTGTACTTCTGCCAATAAGAATTGTAATCGTATACGCTTGTACAAATGCCAAGTGTGTATATCGTTTATAATATCGATACTGCACATCGTGTAAGTATATGTAATACAGAGTATTTGGCAAAAGGGTTTCTCGTATTTTATTTTACACAGAGGTGCGATCACTCTGGAATGGAGGCAAGGATCGAAAAAAATGTACTTCCGCCAATAAGAATTGTAATCGTATACGCTTGTACAAATGCCAAGTGTGTATATCGTTTATAATATCGATACTGCACATCGTGTAAGTATATGTAATACAGAGTATTTGCTGAAGGGGTTTATCGTATTTTATTTTACACAGAGGTGCGATCACTCTGGAGTGGAGGCAAGGATCGAAAAAAATGTACTTCTGCCAATAAGAATTGTAATCGTATACGCTTGTACAAATGCCAAGTGTGTATATTGTTTATAACATCGATACTGTCCATCGTGTAAGTATATATATAATACAAAATATTTGCTGAAAGGGTTTATCGTACTTTGCTTCCATATAGGTGATGCGTAAATGCGAAGATAGAAAAAAAGTACTTCCGTGAGTAAGAATTTCATGTTTATTTCCCATAAAATATCACACCTTTCTATTTAAGTGCACTTATATATTATATGTAAGACTGTTTTTAACCGTCCATCGCAACATATGATAACAACCAACCGACCAGTCCACCAGGATCCCCTTCTGGCGGCCTAACAAGACCAACTTTGCGAGTCGAACAGCGCCGACCCTAGTTCTTCACCTCGAGCGTATCCCGAGCAGAAGAGGAGAGAGAGAGGAGAATGCACTCACCGCTGTTCGGTAATGGACTCTCTCCTCTCCTCTCCTCTCGTTACGCCTGCCCGCGTATTTAGTCTCATTAACTGCGTGGGCCACGGCACTCGGCGGTGCCGGGTCGTGAGCAACGCCCTTGGAACAACGAGATTTTTTGACTCGTGGGGAATAACGGCCACGCACGGGCCACGTGGCCAGGCCGCTAATGAGTTTCGCGAAGGACGACTAACGTCGATTTTGCGTCCACTGCGGAATAAGAGTTTCGCACCCCTCGTTGATAGAGTGGGATAACCGATAACGCGTTCCGGTCCAGTTGACCCAGCGTTTGATTTTTCTTTCGTGGCTTTTTGCTTAATATGGCTTGATTCGTCGTATACTTTGCGATTTTTCTAATGTCAATTTTGTTTTGGTTATTAATTTAATCACCTTTAATTATTGGAGCCACGCATCAGTGGCGGAAGCGATTAGTATTTCATGCAAAAGCGTCTTAGATTTTCAAATTACTCGCGGTACTTCATGTTCAAATCTGGGAATTAAAATATAGAGTGTGCGAATAAGTTGCTCGTGAAGACCTTGAATCACTGATTATTCTCAAGCCATCATTCTCAACCGACATTTGTTTCAGATTTTGACCGGTCAAATGTTAATTCTGTTCTCCCCATTTAATTCCATGCATTTAAAGCGATGACCAACACGTGGTATTTTGACATAGAGCGACATAGTACGTCGTTTTGATCGGAGTATCGGGGAATATTGGGATTTTTGATGCTGCCTTCAGTTTAGTAGCTTACTTCGCGAACAAAGTTAAACTACAAACTAGCGGTGGTTAGCAACGCGTGGGTGTATAAGTTCGTTACTTTGCGAACAGCGGTTGACGTAGGAAGCGCTCTCTATAATTCTACACACCCACGCGATTACTCGCAGAATATTTCCTTGTAACCGCCATTATCTATCTTATATATTATTTTCTCTCGAATCAATGAATCGCCACAGCTTAAAAGATCATTCTCCAAACACCACTCTGCTTATCTCACTCCCCTTATCTCTGCTTATTTTACCTCTCTCCCGTACACGATCCCTCAAAAATGCAGAAAGAACACTATATTCCTGTTATCCAAACTGAGAATTCTCACATCAGGGCTTTCGATAATGTTCTCGAGACAAATAAATCTTCGTCTTCCCAGCTTTACGCGCTCTCTCTCTCTCTCTCTCTCTCTCTCTCTCTTTAACGACACCGCCATGTAAATTCACTGCGTAACGAGGTTACGTTTCTTCGTAAATCGCTCCGTCTCCGATTCCCGAAAGGAGACCATCTTCGATTCCACGCACGAAACGAATCCGGAGAATAGTCGTAACGAGTTCGATTATCCCGCACGCCATGAGTCAGTTTCTCTCCTCTGCGGAACCCTCGGCTCGTTGCAGGCCAGCCCGTTCGTTTTGGCCTTCCATATAACGGGTGTCTGGATTCCCAGGAGGTTTTCTACCCCCTTTTCAAGCCTCATTGCTATGCACCGCCCGAGCCTCCGCTAACGACCTTTATACGCCTCTGCCCCGGCCTCGTCTCGACTTTCGTACCCGAAATAGCTTATCGGGTCGCGTGGTCGTGTGCATTTAAATCCTTCGATCCCGGATCGGTACCTCAGACCCCGTTTTAAAAGGCGATTCGGTCCCATCGAGGGGGCTTACTGCCTACGCAGACGCGATTCCGATCCCGTCTCGATGCGCGACGAGGCTACGAGCGAGTAGCGCCAAGGTGTGTCTAACATTAGAATTATTGAAAGGATGGAAATAGCTCGACCGCGGTTTTGTATGAATATTTTAAGAATTTGTTGCGATTTACAAGTTTATTTTTCGAGATTTTTGGCAGCTTGGAAATTGATATGATAGTGGAATGGAGTTAAATATTTTACGAGTTATAACTCGTGTGGAAGTTTATCCATCTTTTTTGTTAGTGTTCGTTTCAACCAAGTATGTAAGGATATTGAATTGATTTGTACGTTTAATATTTTCCTTTGCGTTTTATAGCTTTTTTTTTGGTATGTCCTAATTGTAATTCGATACTCTTCCTCCCTTTCGTTGCATTGCAATCGGTTTTCCTGTAATCGAGTTGCGGCTCGCAAAAGAAATCAATGCTGCAGCCCTTAGGCGGAACGGTGAGCGATCAAAGTTCCGTGATTATCGTAATTAAATTGTCAGTGACACAGGATGAGAGGGGAGCTCAAAGATTGCCATATTCGCAAAGTTCTTTTTAGTTTTGTATCATCGAAATCTATCTCGCGTCAAACCTATATGAAGATATAACGGAGATTATCGATAATCAATATCGAATCTTGCCAAAGAGCTAAGGCATATTTATGGTTACATTATAGTATTATATTTTATTGCTTTATTTACATGGATTCTATATCACGTCGGTTCGATGATGATAAATATATCAATTTACACGCTCATTACCAAAACGCGGCCTCGGCAGACTTTAGATACACCGGGAACATAATTACCGAAATTCATTCTGTATTCCGCGCTTAATTTCCATTTGCACATAATAATTCTAAACCGCTTGCTCAAATTCCGAGGTAATGAGGGTTATATAGTGCGATACGATGTAAACCATGCATTGCCATCCAAACGCCTGAATGGCTTCTATCAAGCACCCTCGTTTGCCCGATTCGATAATAATCAATCGGACGTGCCCGCTATTCGAACCTACTGAATTCGAAATAATTGTCCGTCCGCACCCCTGTCCGCTTCTTCCCTTCCGCCCTCTTGCGCCACTCTGTCGAGTGGCCGGGACACGCACAGTACATTAATGCAGTATTTTTCCAACGACCACTCAACTTTGTCCACTCGACTATTTCCTCCACGAGAAATCGGTTTGATATACCAGCGACGATCATTTTGCCGGTTGCTACGAGAGGTCGTGCAGCCCTTTGACCTTTAAACGCAGGGAAGGAATGCTTGTTTTTCCGTTTATCTCACGCCAGGTTAACCTGACCGAAGGAAGTCGATGGATGATTATCGCTTCTAGTGGCGCGCACCGCGACTGGCGGGACGAGAATCGCTGGAGTACGCGTCGCGGAATTACAGAGGCGTACCTGCAATCGCCATTGTTAGTACGTCGATAATTGAAGACAGACGTAACGAAGCTGTGGCTCGACGATTCGCCGGGGTTTTTAATGAACGAAAACGATTTTGTATATGTCGAAGACGAGGGTGGTTTTAGATTTTCTACGTGTTAACCGTTGTCAGTTCGACGGATTATTGGGGTTAGATAAATCGGTGCCTCGAAGATCTTGGAGCCGTCGTGAGTTGGAAATTATATAATGAATATATTTTTAAATCGATTACTTGACTAGTGATAGATCGATGATTTTATTTTGTATAGAATATCATAAAAACATTATTTGTACCAGTGTTTTTTACTTTAAATGATACGATCAATACATTTTTTGCATCGTCGAAGAATATTCATTCGTTTCTTAGATGTTTGTGAAAAACCTCTTTGAATTAAGTCTATATTTTTTCTAGACTATACAATGGTTCTGCTTCCATAAACCTTCCATAATTCATATCAATATTTATACGGAACAATACAAAAATGAAAATATTACGGGAGAACGTTTAGAGTTCCTAGCAAAAATATATTCATCAATCTCGACACACCATGCTATACATCGCATCTACATATCCCACATATCGCTCTTGAGTTTACATAATCACATAACCTCCTCTATACGCAATCCCTCATGGATTAGACATATATTTATAATTGCAGGATCAGAATAATCGCTCTTTGCGTTATTAAACTTGAAAGAACATTTTATTCGGATAAACAATCTTTTCAAATAAACATACACTCATACATCCTTTTTCGCACCAATCTCTCTCTCTCTCCCTCTCTCTCATCAATCCCACAGACTTCTGCTACCGATAACAGTGCAAAAGCAACAGCATCGTTCCGCTCTTTACCAGCGGCTCTCCTCGTTAGCGCATGCGCGGAAGATCCTACAGCCTATCCACCTCACGCTCCATCCCGTATCCAGACACCATCGATGCTAAATCCTACGTACGCCCAATTTCCTTGAACCTCGCCGGCGCCCTGGCGCATTCCGGATAATGTGTACCTTCCATCAAGAGTGGCACCTTGCGGATCCCCCTCGCGGAATTCCCTCGTGGATCGGCGCTCTGTGCAAACAGGAGGAGCTCGATGGAGGGGAGGGGGGAGCGGAGCAGTCCTGGGGAGAGAGGAGAGTTAGAAAGAGAGGGTGGAGGGTGAGGGAGGGGAAGGAGACGCGATACGGACGGTGGACAGAGCGGTTAGAGGGAGGGAGCCCGAGGGGGTTGTCCTGGCTCTGGCAGTCCTGGAACGGGGGACCTGGGTGTTACTAATTGGAGGGGTGACGAGGGGGAAACCTTGTTATCTCTTAATTGCTACGACCCTCCGCACTGTTTTGCATCGATAAGAAGCACCAGCCAACCCTCCCCCCTCTCGGCGGCCCCTTTCCGGACTTTTGTTTCGTTGCGGTAACCGGCCGTTGAAAATCGCCCGACTACTTCGAGTGCCCGCGCCACGCTTTGTCCCGCTCCTGGAGGAGCGAAGGAGAAACGTGCCGCGGATATCATTCTACCTTGGACGTCGCTACGTGCACTTGCTGATTTATAGAGATTAATGTTTAGTGACACATAATATGGGATGCGCATTTTACGGTGGTTCTCAAATCGATTAGGTATACGTCTACGCAAATTTCAAGTGTGTGTATGTTGTTTATAGTATTGATACTTAATATCAATGTAAGTGTATGTCATGTGGAGTGTTTGATGAAAGGGTTTATCGTACGTTATACATATATTATACTTATGTTATAATTTCCATAGAGGTGGTGCGTAGAGGTAAAGATGGAAAAGGTGTACTATCGTGGGTAAGAATTGTAATATTCGGTTTCTATAAAATACCCCAGGCCTTCTATTCGAGGAAGCTTTTATGTCGTACCTGACTATTTTTAACCATTCATCGCTATATATGATAACTGTATCTTATCAAAGCCCATCTTCGTATTTGATAGCGTTGTACCATACATTTCACATTCGATACTATCCCCTCGATATTAAAGCCCGGCCGAGAAGCCAGAAATGATCCCGCCGTCGCGAAATTTAATCACGTATTACGTTCTAGGGATCGATTTTTCTCGAAGGCTACAAAAAAGTCTAATCCAAAGTAAGATTCCCCCGCGGCGTTGGTAAGGATGTGCCATTTCTTTTTCTTTTTTTTCTCGGATCGGCTAATCGGCTTAGCTCTTTCAGATAATCGCACCGGTCTCCAGGGTACGTTCTAGCCTGCGCTTTAATAAAGTCTTTCCAGTGCGTACCAAGGGGAGGAAAATAAGTTCTTGGCCATCGGCGAATGAAAGGCGGGGGAGCCGGTTTGCCAAAGGCACGAAAGTTCGCGCCAATCTCTGCCGAGGAACGACGATCAAAGTCGATTTACATGGCGCGAGACGAGCAGAGAAATTTCGCTTCGAGAAGAATAATATGGCTCATCGACGGTAATGAATTTAGGAGGGTTGCTGCAAAGCCTCGTCCGGACGACCTTTAATTTTGCCTTTCTCGCTTTCGAGCTATCCTCGGAGGACGTACAGCTTCGACGCGTAATTTGATTTATCGCAAAATTGCAAATGTTTTTAGCCATCTAGCTGAAATTTCTGGAGCTTGTAACATGAAAATAAAATGGCTTTGTATCTTTTATTATAATTTAATACCTAGATGAATGGTGGTTTCTGAGAATGAAAATCCTATTTTCACACTTTTTATTTAATTTGATATTTGAGTCGATCACGCTTACTAAATATATACGAATTTTATTTGATATAATGCAATGTAGTAATTAAGCAAACAGCTTGTTGTAGACCGATACGGATATAATATGCTGATTTAAGAAAGAAATGTACGCTGCGAAGTCTCGCATATGCCTTTCTATTTTCAAAATTGAGAAATCTTGGATTACATCATGCCTACATTAACATATATAACTGTACTTATTACGTAACCGTAGATGTATATATGTAGGTAAGGTTTGCACGGTACAAAATTAAAAGGTGATAAATATAGTAAGGTCATGACCGATTCGATCGGGTTCTAAAGAGAACGCATTCACTTTTAGGGATTAAAACGCAAACTATTCATCATATGTAGACCGACTTAACTGATTAATTCTTCAAAATAGAGAGTACCTTGAGAACCGTGTGCGGTATATTAGTTTCAATCTAATAGCAGAGTTCAATGCCGGCACCAGTCGTTCGTACAGTAATGCAGCTCAATTCTACAATATTATCCACGAGTACAGAAAATATAAAGTAAATATAATATTATTCAGGTAAAGTAAAACGATGTGCCATTACTTTTCAAAGGGTCGATTAGTCCTATACACTTAAGAAAATTTCACTTTATAATATTCTCCACCCAATGACAAAACACTTTGCACGCGTTCATTTCCAATATCGAACGACTTTACCTGCCGTAATTCAAACGCACTTTCAAACTACCCTACGTATTCATGTTTCCACCGTAATCTGATGAGACCTATTACTCACGCTCGTCGTTGCCAACGGCAACAGGACCATCAGCTGTAATAACACATACAGCTAAGCGCTGTAACGAATACTTAGTAATTTATGGAAAGCCAGGAAAATGAACGACACGCGATATACATTACACAACCCATGGTCCGCGCTCGTGACTAAAAATCATGTTGGTACGAAAGTAAAGTAAAGCGCGTAAGTGGCCCAAAAGCAGGAGGAAGGGGCGTTTGCAGTGAAAACGCACGTGGACAGCTCTCACGTGCTGCCAATGAGCAATGAGCTTGTACAAACTTTGTATTGTTGACGACGCGTAGGATCCAGCTAGGAAGGAAAATAATGCCGTATTTTCAGGGGATGCGGGAGCTGCATGCGGGGGCGGCGTTTCCAGCGCAACGCAAACACCGGCAAAACCGAACAAATTGGCAAGCAGTCGACGATGTGCAACCGTGCGAAGCAATTACGGATTTTGCTTATACGCCGCGCAGAAAACTCTTTGTCCGTATGTGTATGTCGTGCATCTGGGCGTGTGCGTTCGTCGGTGAAAAGGGTTTTCCGTGCAGCGGCAATGGCGTAATCGGGATATCCTGATGTCAATTCTCGAATCTGTCCGCTATAATAATATTTTGCATTAGTTTTATCATTTTGCTATTTGTACTGCTCCTCGTCTTTGGCAGATTAATACGCAAGGCGCTACGTGTATGTACGTATTTCGCGCACGGACGTCACTTTAATTTTCGCTGTGTGAATATCTTTTAAGCAGGGATATTTATTGGTTTTAATTGTTGTGTAGTCCAAAACGAATGAAATATGCTAGATTTAATGCTAAATTTTTATTATTGTAAGGGATAAATGATTTGTTGTAAAGCTCTAAGTGTTCGTCGTGATGCTCGAACCTTTTTAAATAATTGTTTTACTAAATCGTACTAGTTTTCATTTGTGACGATATTCCTGCAATGCAGACCCAGATTGTATCATTGATCGAGTAGGATGTCTTACAAGAAAGAAACGAGGTAATAAAAAGAAAACTTTGGAACTCGGCTTAGGGCTTAATTCGTGACAGCCAATATATCGCTGATTCTTTAACGCGATCACTTGGGAATGTGAAACATTATAAATCACGTTGACGCGAATCGAATATAAGGTGTAAAAAAACGTAATTTAAAGTCCTTTACCCGAAGATTTCAACATGATTTTTGACAACTCACGTATATGATTTAAGCATCGTTCATATATTTTGGCATATCATTTGTTCGTTTGTATATTTCAAAAACTGTACTAAACACGCTTTGGATCAACCACGTGGATTCTTGAGTATACACGTTTAAATTCCGTACGCGCGGTTGTCACACGTATCCTTGAAGATTAAAGTAGATGTGTTCTTGGTCCCAGTAAGTAACAGAAGCACTGCGGGAAATCTAAGATACGGTTAGCGGTGCTCAAACTTATCACGTTATACCTATCCTCCGTTTTATCCGACACTCGAGTCGCGCAACTTCGAGTTACAAAGTAGAAGATGCGATTAGATATCTATAGTGCACAAAGAAATGCGATAAACTTTTACTCTATTACAAACAGTATTATAGTTTAAATCAACAGTTTAAATCAATATTTCGATCTTATATAAGTTTTATAAATAGTCAGTCGAGGGAAAAAATTATTTATGACACATTATCTCCTACTTTCTCGTTTCCATTTTTGAATGATCATGTTACTTTCGTAAGAACAATGCAAACTCATAAATTTCTAAGATTCCGTAAAGTTTGCGTTTTAGTATATTTATAAAATTTTTAAAAAGAGTACAAAAGAAATAAACAGAAGCGATTAATCTCTTTTTTGGAAGACAGAGAGAGTTGGGAGTCGGAGAGAGGAGAGTTTGTCGCGAACGGTTTGCCTACGCCGTTGCATGGAGCCTGAACCTGGTTTACAGCAGGAACCAGGAACGAGCGAGCAGTAATTGGAGAGCGAGTCGGTGGGGGATTACGCTCGCGTTTCTAATGAGGCGACCGAGAACTTGACCCCCGTACAAATATGCCTCTCTTCCCTTTCGAATTTATCCTCGCGCTCGGTCCTTCCGGATTGACGTTTGCTTACATATCAACTTACGCGTACCTCCCTTCAAACTCCCTCGCACTCTTCGATCCGCTTTGCACGCGATAGATTAAGATTAATAACGGAACGCAAATTATTGTTCCTGTCCACTGACATGGATACGATGAAAAATAGAAATTTACTACTTCGAGGTTGCAATTAATGCACAGGCATCTAATAAATTTCGAAGCGCATTTTTTACCATGAAGCGATCCTTAAGTAAAATACGGTATATCTATTTTTAATAAAATAGAAAAATTTTGAGAAAATAGCGGTATAAAATATCGGTATTTTTTATTTTTGATTTACCTTTGTATATAGAATTACTACTTGATTAATACTGTCGTGAGTACAAAGACGTCCTAAAGTATAATACATATAACATGGAACGATACGTAGAATCTCGGTTTTTTAACAGTTTTAACTTTACTCGATTCCTTCCTACACCCATTGTTAATCGCAGTTTATCTTTTATCAACAATGAATGTATCCCATTGTGTTAGCAGTACAGGTATAGAATTTGTATCAAGATTACCCGAGACTTCGTACTGAAACGCGATTTCACGCCAGTAAGAATAATATGCTTTCGTAGGAATACGTATTATTCGATGGGCAGATTATTACATTAGCATTCCACGAAAATATGATTTCGTAATTAGAGATCGTATCTTATTTTATAATAATAGATCCCTTGCTTGCAAGCCATAAACCGGAGTATATTATTACTCCGATAATTTAACTCCAGGAACGTGTCCGGCTTCCATCGAACCGGGGCATAAATTTCCATACAATTTAGCCGCAGTACGGGAAAGTAATTTACCGGGTAATTAAGAGAGAGCAGCGAGAGTGAACCGGAAGTATACGCCGAGAGAGAGAGAGAGAGAGAGAGAGAGAGAGAGGGAGGCAGAGAGGGCATGCCTCTAAATAATCGGGGGCTTGGTCTTCCCTTCAATTATCCCTGCGTGCGTTTTTACTTCGGAAGGTTTGGCTTACACCATTAGCAACCCGATACCGACTAGGCTACAAGATCGTTCGTCTTCTTTCTCAAAGTATTTTGATCGTTCCACCTTTAAGGGCTCTAAATATTTCCGTGCGGAATTCGATGCCTTAAATCGGCTCTTGGGACACGACTTTATCTCACGTCTGTATATTGCTCTAATTTTTATAAATAGGGAATAATAGATGATCTGTCTCGAGACATGTTTCTGTGCTTATTATATAAAAAATGTATCAGTCACGAAAAATATATCACGATTATCGAGTTGTTGCCACGCGGTGTTTCTAATAAAAAGTGTGGACTGACAGAATTAATTCTACATGATCCATCATATATCGTTCAAAAGTGTTTTACAGCTTCTCGTTTGAATTTGATAAACCGCAACGCAGATAAATTGCACAAAAAAAAACTATAAGCCTGAAGCGATATATGGCCACGAGAATTGTAAAAATCTCAAGCGCTGTCGAGCATTGAGTGCTATCGTAGCAAAGGACAGGTCCGTATTTGCGAAACGAAAGTGCGCGAAACGCGCGTATGTTGCGTCTATTTGTCGACGTCCCCGAGGGTAACTTCAGAAGTTTACACTTAATCACGAAATGGACTCCGATTGGAAATGGCAAACTCTCCATCCTGTACCGCCGAGTTTAGTTACTGACATTCGGCTTGCTTTGAAGTCGAGCTGGCTTTACCACTCCAACCCCATGCCCAGCTTGATCGTGCTTATTAGTGAAAATGGATCGACCTGTATTGGCCGATCTCTTGCTATAACAAAGGTACGTAGTTACTTAAAGGCAGTTACGCGAGGTATTCATATTGGCAATTAACTCTATAGGCTTCTTTTAAAATGACGAGTGCACCTCTTCGCAAACTTCGTGGATATGAATGTATTATAATTATATAAAACTATAACAGGCAATATTCGACATAAAGCAATGAAATAAGTGCCGTGTTTCATCAATGACGACCTTAAAAACTATGAACTTAAAATAAAATTCCACCTTATATCCGATGAAAATTATGAATGAAACGTAATCGAAGGGGTTAATCGCATTTTGATTGCACGTTAAATATCGTTAACTTCTCGACACCGATGTACGAAGCAATGATGAATTACCAGCAGGTGGTGCTGAAGTATCGATATCTTACATTATTTCTGTACACGACTTTCCCCAATTATCTTTTCCAATTACAGCTCAGTTTCCACTCGGCATTTAACATACTCCGAAATACGGGCCAAGCAAATTCTATTTTAAAACACATCCCTTGCTCACGCTCAACTTACCCAACACGATTCGCCTTAACAAACACAAATTTGTGCGTTAATAAAAGAATACGACATACTTCTCCTGACTATTTTCATGCTCGTTATTATTCGAGTAAATCAGTTAAATGGTCTTAGCGGGCCATTATTAAAAACGAGCAGGAAGATAGTCAGGGAAAATATATATTAGACGCATAAGGTTATCAAAAACTTCACCCACACACGCTTTGTCCTTAAACAAGATCAGCAATGAATTTCATCCTACGATAGTCCATACAATAAGATTACGAAAGAAATTACATAAACGGTCAATAAAAGAACTCCATCTTGAGCTTCGCATCTCGTTCTCCCAAAAACAACGAAATCACGCGACTCGCGAGACGAGACGCGGGGGTCTATTAGCGGCGGTGCCTGTATCACTCGGCTCTATCTCGCGTATCCTTCGCTTTCAATCACGCGCGGCGCGCTTCCAAAGGCCCAGTCATCGAAGATAACGACGAACGAACTCCGTGTCATAATAGAGTGGGTAGCCCCTAACAGATGGCACGTGACTCACGCGTGAACCTACCCCCGGCATTACGCGGATCGTCCCTCCTAGGCGAAGCGCCGATTCGTAAATAAATTAGCCGCTATCGGGACCTGAGATAGCGCCTTTATTTATGGCCGAGCCGTGACGCTGCACCCTGCGTGAAAAAGGCCCAGGTTCCGCAGGTAGCCGCTTAATGCAATATGGGGATCGAGGGGGTTGAGCCGATCCCGGGTGCGCCCAGGTAGAATAAGTGGACTTGCCGGCTCGACGCTTATCGTCCAACGATTTTCACTCCTAGCGGCGCGTGCCGCTGTTGGGAACAACGAGGCCACACTGGTTTTTGCACTCCAACCGCTGTATTTTGCGCCACGAATTCACCTTTCGACACTTTGGATTCGACCTTTTGGAAATCAAATAGAGGCATATGGCGAACGAGTTTTTTTTATCGAAGGAAGGTGTATAAGAATTAAATTTTACGCAAGGAAGATTTTTGGTAACTCTTTATGTAATGTCATGTAATTCGTCACGTTTAGACTGTTACTTTTACGGATTGTGATAATTGTTTTCTTGAATATGTGCCGAAAGTTTCTCCACGTACTGGGAAGAGAATAATTATAGATGTATGTGTGTGTACAGTGTGTGTATGTATGTATAAATATCTTCTGCGATAAACAAGTATTTTACGTCATTTTATGTCGTGTCCGTTTGTGTCCAAGAAATGACGATGTCCGCTTATGCGACGAAGAATTGATCTTGATTGATGGATTCTAGGGGAAATGATTCTAGTATTCTTTGTCGAATATTAAACGCATGGAACAGCTGGTGAATCTACGTATATTGACGATGAAGAATCCATTATGTCATACCTATACAGTAGAATTACCTTGGTGACCAAAGAATCATCTCAATACAGTAGATTCAAGTGTCACTCTCCGTCCCCTGTCGGACGATTCCTTTAATCGTAGCGGGATATAATGGGCGCAACTAAGATCTACACGTTGTCCTTGATGCAAATACATTTAGCACGTCTTCTATGAACGAACCTTGCTCCATTACCTTGACAGGTGTATTAATTCTTCGCAGCTGTCCGAGCCGCATATCACATTGCCACTTTGGCCGTCGCTTGGAATGGCTTTCAATCCCTCAGGAGGATACGATTACCATAACCTGATTAACATTTGAATTACAAATGACCGTCTCTGCATATCTAGCCATGCTATACATGTATGTCTTTGAAGAAAAAACAAGATAAGCAGGGGAAACAAGTAGATCCATTTACATATCTCAACCAAAATGATGGAGTATATTAGATAATGCAATGTCGTGAAGTAAGAGATCTTTTTACAAAAAAATTCCTGAATCCTTATATTCCAATAACCCTCGTATCCTTCATCGTTAAGGCGACACAAGAAAGTATTATTTCAGCAGTAAATCTACCGAAGCGAATAGAACGACCGTTTCTTAGAAAAATCGCTATACTTCGCAAGAGGGCTTTTTTGAGTATTTTCCACCATCATACCGCAAAGTGTGAATCATTCTATCTATCCAACGATATTTCTTCTGAACACGTTCCGTACCGGACCGATTTTTCGTATCTTCAGATTTATTTCTGATTTTCGTTCAAGCCATACGAGTTGTATCTTACCACGCTATTACAATTTGCTTCTAACGTATTTCGATTTTTATAATCGAAAAGACACAATTCCCTTCTAATTCTTCGATTTCCAAGGAAAACTCTAAATAGTCAGAATGGAAAATTCAGCATGGGGCGTATACACCCCATGCGTCACGTAACGTGTTAACCTTTTTCTTAGACATATACGTGTTATATATAAATATATCCAAAACATGGCTGGTAGGTTAAACATTAAACGATTGCCTGCCGTGCAGTTAAGAACGTACATAGGCGTGCCAAGACGATAAAGTTCCACTCCGCAGGCCTCCACTCCGCTCAAAACGGAACACCTGCAACGGCCTACCGCGACGAGCCGTACATCAGGCGCACGCCACTTTATCCTCGCGGTATCACCGTAAGTGCTAGTCCCGGGAAATATGACGGAGCGTCGCCTCGATCATTCCTCTTTCGTCCGTCCGTCCATCCAGGGCGGGAAGGCATTCCGCGCGCCCATAAGAAAATTACTTTTCCAGAGGAGGGGCGAGCGCTCGAGTACTCACGCGGCGCGGAATGTGACCGAGGAAGAAAGGCGAGAAGGGAAAAATAGTGGGCGGCTCGTCACTTCGGATATTGGATTTTATATTGGATCTTCGGTTTTAGCTCGTCGAGGCTAAGAGTGCCTTTGATTTTGTGCCTTCTGGGAGCTCGAATTACGCGCTTCCCGCAAAGGCGGAAGAGAGGAAAAGAGTGGCCGAAGGGGAGGAGGCGTGTAACCAGGGCGGAATACGTGACCGTAGAGGCCTCTGGTATCGATCAGCAAACCAGGTGCACCACGCCCAGCTATCAATTAACGGTGGCTCGAACGATACGCCGAAAGTTCACGAAAAACGAACTCGACGTGCTCGTCGTTCAAAAAGTTCCTTCAAAAAGAATTCTTCTCTATACTCCTAATCTTTTTCCAACAAATACGTCGAAGTCATCGATATATTCCGTCTAATATGGAAATTACTCGAGTGGAACGAATGAAAAGAAAGAAAGATAGAAATTACTCGGGTATTCGAGGCGCGAAGAAATAACGGTAAGCGAGAGGAAGGATCCTTAATTATTTAAGCAGCTGACACTCGCAGGACCTCGCGGTATTTCTGCGATTTCCATCGCCATCGATACACGTACGAGCCGCGCAACGCTTTAGATAGAAATCGCGATGTCCGGACTGCGAATAAGTACGACATAGCGGCGTTATTTTCCCACCTTGAAATCACGCTCCTCCGAAGTTTCACTCTTGCTTCGCTAAAGCGAATAATAAAGTTCGCGCTCCGAGGCAAATTAATAATCCCCATCGCGCGCGTGGCATTATGCTCCACGGCTTTCAGCTCGGTAGCTGCCTTCCGGGAATGTAAGGATGATTAGGAGCATCGCTTTCGTATCGTCGTTCCATCGACGACCGTAAATCCTGAGGTAACGGGAAGCGCGAAGTGGCCAAGGGTTAAAGTGGCCGTTAAGCAATAACCCGCGATCCACTTATTCCACTTGAATGGCCAGAGGCGTTCTCGGACGCTTTCCGCTCTGATAATACGATTTTCCGACTTTCGCGCGAGATTTCGCGCTTCGCTTCTATCTAAGTTTGTGCGGGAACTTTTTGGCACTATTTTTTGGTAGCTTTTGGTATTACGAAGAGTAAAAAATTTCTTCGAATACGATCATCGAGGATGGCGATCGTAATAAGGATTCCAAGTTGTGTTCGGTGTTAACTCGGCATTGTATCATCGCTTAATTGTTTCTATGTTCTTTACGAATGAAGAATTTGTTAGGCATCGGTTGATGTCGACGATCTCTGATTAGTACCTGTAGCATTAACGTTCAAGTCTGCGCAAAATAATTGCTCACGATTGATGCTGGATAATCGATCTTTCTCATTTATTTTCCTTAAATGGATAGGTCGATGACAAAACTATACTCCTTGAAGTTACGTACATTTTATATATAGCTGTTCTTAGTGCACTATAGCGAATAAGGATTTTATTAAAGACATTCACTCGTTAAGTTCTTCGTTCGATTTAGTTTGATGGAATACTTTTCGAAAATCTCGTAGCGAGCGCCAGGATAGAAGGGGGATAAAGGGGGCCGCGTGCGCCTTGCACGAACAGCATTAACTTTCCTAGATTACCGAATGTCGTGCCTGCAACGCTCGTGGAAAGCCCCGGATCTTCGCAGCCTTTTCGAAGCGAGGGGGAAGCCACGCGTAAGGCAAAGTTTACTGGAAGTTTCTCGATGGACTTTCCACGGACGATTTTCTCCCCCTCCATTTCCTTCTATTTATCCCAACTTTCTCGGTCTCTCCTACGCCTCGACTTTTATTCCGCCTC
Source organism: Ampulex compressa (assembly GCA_038496175.1). Classification (NCBI taxonomy): domain Eukaryota; kingdom Metazoa; phylum Arthropoda; class Insecta; order Hymenoptera; family Ampulicidae; genus Ampulex; species Ampulex compressa. The sequence goes on from JBCFXI010000628.1 coordinate 56,152, forward strand.
TGTACTTTTACCTCCGCCAACGGAAATGGAGTTTCCGATCGTCGCTTCCTACCCCGAAAGGAATTTATCGTCTCAACTCGCGTACCTCGCGGATGTTTTCACGCTTCTAATCTTTCGACGCGTCCTTCGGAAATAATATAGTGATATAATACGAACAATCATCCAGCGACGGACATTAAAATCAAGATGCATAACCTCAAAGTTGACCATTGTGTCACGATATGCAATGGCTAGAATACACGCGCTGCATTACGCAAAGTTATCTTACAATTGTATCGTAAACTTTAAACTGTGTTCGCTCCCTGTTATTCGTTACTACCTTCTAATCCAGTGATTACGAGTCATTATAAGCCAAACGATAACGCGCAATGTAACTGCGGTGCAAACTCCAATCGGCTTCGAGTCGAATTCCAAGCGCGTTTGTCCCTCGACGTTTTGCAACTTCCAGGTAATCGCCTGTTATTTAACCGAGTACAATGGACCGAATCTCGCTCGCGTCCACCGATATCTCGAGGCTGGGGATCCTGAGGGAAATCCGTGGACGTTGATCTGGCTGCGATAAATTTAACTTTCGCCCCCTCTCCCTCGCGCATCTGCTCGTCTCTCCTCGTCGCGCCGGTAACGAGATCCTATCCGGCGGCGTTGCGTGCCATTTGCATATTTTTCCCGAAGGTATCAGCCAGATCCGTGCTTTCGGCGATTCGAAACCCGCGAGGGTGGCGGCTACGGGTTTGATTTACATTTCGCTACGCCCCGTGCCCCGAGGTGACGTGCGAGCTCGGTGGAAATAACGAAAATATTCCTCCGGCTGGTCTTCTTTTTTCGACAGCGAACTATAACCTCTCTTGCTCCATGATTTTTGACGTTATAACGCAGAATATGGTCTTAGCGAATAGCTTTTCACACACTAACCAATTTTCCATCTGGTCTGCTGGAGTTAGAATTCGGTCGACGAGATCGACACTCGTGTGTGAGAATTAAATAATTTGGCAACGGTTGTGTGGCTCGATAAATAAATTAGGGGAATATTAATTTGATTTAATTATAATATTAGGGTGAATTGTGAAGAAATAAGGTGGAGAGGAACCTCGTGGAAAACTTTTTTTTTAATTTAATTTTTGGCCTAGGTGGGTAGCTCTCTAAGGTGGGTAGTGAACCACCACAACTATGGTATACATATTATATGGAAAAACCAGAGGTGATGGACAGGATTCGAAGCCGGATCTTCCACGTGGAAGTTCGAACCTCTATTCATCATATCTACATTTAAATACATCTACATTTCTACACTCTGCTGATCTCTTTCCGCGAGTATATTATTTCGTGAAAAACGCACGATTGCGTACAGAGATGGCATCGCGTTGCATTAAGGCGGAGCTGGTGGTTGATTATAATGAATTCTCGAGTTGGCCGAGGATCTGCGCAGGGTGTGCGGTTTTTTTGATCGATACGAAGGTTGGTCTTGACGTGGAACGACCCTGGACGTTTGCTATCTGCCAGGTACGACGCGAGGTCTGGAAAACGAGTTCTTTATCTTGAATGCGAAGAGCCTACAATTTTCTTCGCCCTGTTTGCATTTTCTTGCGAAATTTGATGGTCTCGTTTTAAGCAATGTCTCCGTCTAGACGAACCTAGGATGCTCGATTTTTGAACGCTCGCCATAAATTTAGTATATATTTCTGTTTGGATTTAAAGTAATATACGTCGTATATTTTATATAATAATTTGTAATTGATATTATATCAAGCATAATTGTAATTTGATATTCGAAATTCTCCGGTCGGTCGGTCGGTTCAAGTTTCAAAATTCTGCATTCAAGGAATTCAGAATTGATGGGATCCATTTACGTAGAGATATAGAGGACGTATATTGAAATATATTGCATAACAAAAAAACGTTGATGGAACTTGCGTGTGGCGTCATATTCAAGCATTTAAAATGCACTTCTGCGGCAGCATAAAGTTTGCAGAATTTTTAACATTTTTTATGGATTTGAGAAATTAAAATATGAATAACCGCAAGGATCTCGCATATTTTCTATCTGCGAGTTTGGGAAAAGACAAAGCCGAAATTGGACAATGCGTTCGCTTTTTTCAATACTGATATTTATTCAAGGGTAGCGATCTAAACCGATGTATGTGAAACGGCGATATACTCTTTCACGTGCATTAGCGACAAATCTGGATTTATATACGAGCGCGTGAACTTTAAACTTTTGCAAAACCGTTACTACGATTGTAGAGTGCGGAGGAAAATTAATGGCGCCCGTTTGTGTCGGGAAAACTGCCCAGAGCCGTGGCACAATCGTATTTACACCCACGTGCCTGGTTTGAACGCGAAGGAAATATACGCGAAATATATATTTTTCCCGGGAAAATTTTTAAATCGTTTATACAAAGGCACCTGACAAATCGTCAGATCCACGATCCAACGATACAACGATTTGATAAAAATAAAAACACCGAAATTGAAAATACGTATAACTGTTGATTTTTGACGTAAAAGGCATAATAGGGGGGATATCTGGTTTATTATAAAAAAATAAATACATCAAGAATAAAAATGCTCCTTCAATTCTTTGTAACGCGTTTTCCTTTTAATTTTCTACATCGTAGTTATATCGCTCTCCGTATTATACGCGTATGTTTTCTCAACGCGAGTTCATTGATTCCGAAGAGAATACCAAATCAACATAGCATAAAAGAAATTTAATTCCGCTGGATAAACAGCTTCTTGATCTTTAATCGAAAAATACTACCTTAATACAACCCTCGTCTATATTATAATTTCCTGGCTCGTCCTTTTTAAGGTTCTCAAGGCAAGTTGTAATCTTTAAAAATAATGAATAAAAACCACCGTAATCGCGCTCTTATTTCAAGGTCTCAATTTCAATGTCAGAATTTTTAAGCTTTCGTTTGGAGCAAGGCTGTAAAAATGCTCCGTATACTTACTCGAGGGCGGGCAAATGCATAAAGATAAGAAGGATCGATCCGTGTTGATAAAGGGCGAACAAAGCGGTGACTTACCTTTGCAGGACATGGCGAGCTGTCCCTGGAGAGACTGGTGAGGGTCACCAATAAGCGACGCGGGGCCCCCAACACGGAGTCTCGCCATCCCTCTGCGAAGAAATACAGAATCGCGTTATTTATCGCTGGATATTTCTCACCCACCGTGCGATACAACATCTGCTTTTGTACGACCGAGGGAGGTAGAAAAAAGATCGGGGCCATCGCTTGGCGGGCGCGCGCTTTAATAACGCGGTCACGAAAGGAGAATAAAAGGAGCCATTGAATGCCGACAGGATTTTTCGGTTGGAACGCCAACGCGCTTTCGAGTTACGACGCTGTGTTTATTCTGCTGTGAATCCTGTTTATACGCACACGTACGCGTACGATGAGGTTTATTAATATTCAGACACCGTGATGTTATACTATATCCTACGTTGCGCTGTACATCTGATCATAATTAAATCACCATATCCTCGTGCCTTTTATTATACTAACGCATGCATCTGCATTGTCGTTAAACGATAAAACACCTCTTAATACGGTAGAAATACTAATAAATCTTATACCATCTAATTGTAATAGTCTAATGCAATAATAAATAGTCACCTGATGTCTGAATGCGAGAGTTACTTAAACCTATAGCCTTTCTTTTCTACTTCTAAAACATTTAATCGTGAAAAAGTGCTGCTACTATTCGTGAGTATACACGAAAAGTGGCAAATTAAGAACAATTCACCTTACACCTTCCATTATTTCACACCGCCAATTGGTCCATTAGAACATACTTCATCTCAGCACAAAGATCGACATGCGTATATCCTTAAGCTACAGTGTAATCGTAGATATACACTAGAGCGCGTAAAGGACGGCGCGTTTTGGGCTTAACCTTGCAAAAGGGACTGAAAACGGCGTTAGTATCGTCTTTTGAATGGGCGTGGAAGCAACGTAACGCGACTAAGAATGTAGGACCTCGTAGAATAACGTTGTTAGGGCGAACCGCATCGGGGTAAGCCACAGGGGAGTTTCATATTGCGGGATTAAGCGTTAAACTTCCACCTTCGCTGTTCCCTGTCTCCATCTCACTGTCCTTCTCTCACTCTTTGTCTCTCCCCCTTCCGCTGCTTTTCTGCCACCTCCATCCCTCTCTCTCTCTTCCTCTCTCTCTCGCTCTCTCTTTGACCCTCCGCCTTCAGCGACGTCGTCTTAAGCCCGTTGGATCTAAGTTATGGGTGCGACTTTCATTAAACGGCTCGATGACGGATCGCTTTGTCTCGTTTGTATTAAGGCCGCCGATGAAGCCAGATTTATCCGCAATGTTTCTGATATTACCGCCTACCTTGAGCCCAGGATCTCAATCACGGATACGCCACGGTGGCCTTGAACCATGGGTATAGAGATTAAAATATCCTTTCTTATCGTTTGTCGGGTACAAATCCTCTAATGAAAATGCAATAAATAGTTGCGCTGTAAGGATCGTTTTCTCGTTCGATTATTCGTTATCAATACACGGTGCATGGGGAAAGTCTAGTTGCTTCAAGGAAATCTATATCGTGTAATTTAATTCATAATTTAATATAATATCAAGTTTGTACACTCTACTATTTTAAACCCAGTATACTCAAGCTGTACATCGCGGGTGATCCATAAACGAAAAAGCTCGATTATCCGCGTTTTCTTTACTCCGATCTAAACTACACACGTATTTAGGTTTTCGTACAGCTCTCTAGCGGCGCTCCGCGTCTTTCTACTTTTGCCTCAAGGACGAAGCACTCGACGAGCACCAGTTGCGAGCACCGGAGGAAAATCCCCGAAATTCGAGCGGAGGCGAAGACTTTGCTCGCGCATATTCTCCCGTTATCCCCGGTTCTTTAACGACCTCGTTTTTTACTTTCTCCCCGCTATCAAAGGTTAGAGGCATAAATTCATATCTCGTAATAACAATAACAAAGTTACGGCGCGACCCTTGGGCGAGAGGAAGAGGATACGGTAGTACCGTGACCACCAAGCGGCCTCTGGATTAATAAATCTCAATTACGCGAGTTAATGCAGAGGGTAATTCTCTCCCCTAGCCGTGCCCGGGCCACCGGATACGAGGGTGAAGGCATTTCTACCGGGCATTGTTGCTCGAACAATGACGGTGACGATTCCCTGGAATTGTTCTCGCTTGTAAACCGGTTACTACCTCGCTCTCAAATCCATAGCCGTTTATCCGTCTGCTCCGCGTCATTGATAGTATTACGTGGAAGTAAGAAACTGGCGTTCAGAGGCCGGCTTACATCCCCTTTAACTCCTCGAGTAGCTTCGATCTATGCCTACGTCTCCACCTTGGTGTGTGTGTGCGTGTGGAAGAAGTCATGTTTTTATTTATACGGTCTTTTGGATCTGCGGTTGAAACCTCTTCGTGCAGAAATCGATTGGTTTCTTGGGTATAGTATATGATATTTGTGCATGCAGGTATTGTTGGAATAAACGACAAGGCGGCATATAAATAGCGCTTGATTATTGAGTGGTAGGATATTTAAGTATTAACTCGAGGTGTTGAATTGATTGTATGGCTGCGTGTAATCTGTTTGAGATTATTATCGTCCTTATAATTTAAGTTAGTATACATCTGGTAATGATCTGTACGCGCTTTGCTTGATTAGCTGAAGTCGTAGTTTTGTTGATTGACTACGATAATTACCGGCGTGATTTATTCTGAGACTCAGTCGATCAGGATGAAAATCTTAAGATTATTCGATGTATTTTGAAATTCGAGTTTCTTAGTGCAGGACTAAGATTCTACTTGCGGCTTTGTATTGCAGTTTCGTTTAATTCGCATAGATATGAACTAAAAAAATAAAAAACTAAAAAATATATAAAATAAAAAAAATATCCCAGAGTGAGAGGCTTAGAGGAAGGTAAAAGTTACGTGATTTAGACGAAAAATTGACCAAAATAAAATAAGAAAGAGATATAAATAATAGTCATACAGAATGCGATAACTCATCACCAATTTCAATCATTCCTTCGTTCCCAAAGCGGTAGGTAATCCTTCGGTGCATAGCTTTTGTGCGTGCAGCAAACCAAGATACGTAAGACATCGTGATTAATGCACGCTCAGGTGCAGGCCTGCCATTTAATTGAATGTTTGCCGGATAGAAACGAGATAACAATGCTACCGCGATATATCAAAGCATCATTGTTCCTTTGGAAAAGATTAATTTCTCGTACAACGGATTACCACTCTGCTATATACATCGATAGACATTGTTACAACAATAACGTACCGAGGAATGATAAATCATCTTCGTTACACATAGATACACACACGTTTCTGGGAAGACACTCATTCACCAATTCGTACTTCTGGAATAACCATAAGTTCAACGTATCACCTCGCACATCTTCCAATGTATATCAATTTAACCGACAAACGTACTCCGAGCAAAAAGCAAGATATACTACCAGAAAACCCAGAGATTTCTATTTATCGTCCCCGATACTGATTCAAACCCCAATAATTCGTGCGCTTATTCCCTCGCGTAGCCATAATTTTGATCAAGGCGACGCGAAGACGAGATCCTTCCCAGAGATTGCTGTCAAAACGAAATCCCTTCGGATGCTAATAACTGGAATGGCAAGGGTTAACGCGGAAGAAAATCATTGTCTAGAGCGCGAGGGGGCGGACGGGGATCGGCGGTGTCGCAGTGTCAGGACCGCTCAAACCCTACCCTATACCGTCTCTCGTTTGCACGTCGAATTTAACCGAAATAAATCATAAATATTAAACGAGGCTTTCAGTCGCGGGATTACGAGGGTCAGAGTCGCCCGACCCCCTCCGTGTTCTCCCTTACCGACCTCGCTCCCCACGCCCGGAAATTGTAGAGGTCCCTTCCTTCCTCTTCCAGGGACCGAGCGGAGAATTTCAATGACAATGAAACCCGATAAAGGCATATCTCGTGCACTTTGCGTACTACCTCTGACCACCGTAAGAGCCCTTGCGAGCCTCGTGCTCGAGTGGCCGAACATGCGGAATAGAGACGTCCAGCTCCTTGATCTTCTCGGGAATAGCGATGCTTCGAGGCGCGAGCGATGAGTCCGGTCCTTTAATTTCCGAGATCATTGATTTTGACGCTACTCTCCGTCGTATAATGTCACTTTATTCTAATGTTCCTGGATGATTCAGGATGGAAAAATTCTAGAAGAAATCTCGATGGTTCTGAGCGTGGTTGTTTTTTGGGCTGCAGATTTTTATTAGCAGCGCGTGAGTTCTATTTTGAGGGTGCTGAGTTTATGATTTGAGATTATTTGGTAAATTTGAAATCATCGATTTTATGTTACATGTCAAAAGGTTTGGTAAAGAAGGGTGGAGTTTAGAATGGTCTTCCTTTGAAAGTTATGCTTGTACTTAGCATGGTATCGTGATGGTTAGAAAATCGTTTAGAGGATACTCTGTCCTTTTCTAATTAAATTAATTGTACAGTTGACTAAACTTAAATTAACGATTATTAGACTTTTTCATTCTTGAGATAGCGAAGAAATGTCTGTCTTATTGTGCGACTGTGCGATGATAGGAAACGAATTTTTTTGGAGATCGATTACGGTTACAAAAACGTGTTAAGGATGCCGTTTTTAAGAGCAGCTGGAGATGTACGAGGCGAAATTACGCATTCTGGGAGTTTCTGTGCTCCGCATGTCGAGCATCGTGAAATTGAGCAAGCGAAGCGAAAAATCGGGAATCAAGTAATTTTCGGCTTGGATGCTGGCGTTAATTGCGGGATGAACGAAACGAGGAACGCCAGGAGTGCGGCACACGTTACTTTCCACGCAAACCACGTAATTAACTATCTACGATCTACGTGAGTCCTTTTCGGTAAGCACATCGCGATTATGGCCTTTTCTTCTCTCGTCGCGAAACATTATGTTTCGCGAATTTATCTAGCTTCTAACATCGACTGATAAGGTTATTCAGCCTGAAGCTATCTTGACTCCTTGACATACAAAATCGAATAGGTCACGTGACTTCAAATTTCCAGCTTTTATTTAAGGGGTACAGAACTTTTAAATAGAAGTGCAATAAACGATATATTTAAAGCTAATAAGTTTCAATTAATCCGTGATTCAACGGATTATCCGAGTTTTTCCTTAAGAAAAAAAAAGTGAAAAGCAACCTTATGAGTACTTATCTAATTTTTTTTGAAGCTACTGGACCTACGATGATATTTTATTCTTCAGATATCAGAAACATCGAGCGCATGCAGGGATACGACCTCTACTTACACGCCCGCCTTCGCATAACAATTAATTTAATTATTTAAAAATACCATAGGATAGATTTTTATATTTGTTTATCAGCACGAGTATACCATTAAGAATCACAGATTCTGTTCGTGGAAGGGCAACGTTCTGACATCTCGCATCGTCATATCGGCATTGAATTTCACCGCGGCACTGGCCCTAATCCACTTCGCGGAACTTTTGCTTTTATCGCGAAACGAGATAAACCACTCTGTCCTTTCAATAAAATGGACTTTGCAACTTCCACGGTGCCATCCACGACCTTTCTAGTTGAACCACAATCCCGATATAAGTGAATTAGCATAGATCGCGGTAAGCGAATTTTAAAAGCCGCGCCGATTATGAATATGTGGCTAATAAAAAGAGCCTTTCGACGATGAACGCCTCATGAATATTGAACTTCCTTTCTGTAATCGCAGGAGCGTTTCTATGATCGTTGGCGCAAAGAAAAATGGCGATTGCCTTGGGGCGAGCGAAGCTATAACCGGCGTACGCTCGTTTAAAACGCGCGATCGCGGTCAGGGTAGTAAGCGATTCATTGCAGTCTATCATTTCGCAAAGGATCGTAAAAGACTTTCGTGCCTGTTACGCGTGTATCTGATCTTCTCCCTCGTAACGCGGCGCGCATGGATAATTTATCAAGTCCATTTATTGCTCCTCTGCTTCTGTATTATTATCGTGTACAGATACCGTATGACAAATGAATAGTGGTTATAAATGTTGAAGTCTAGTGTTAAAAATTACGCGCAGTGCCTTTTGCATGCTCGCAATTTTATAACGCGCAAGGTCACATATGCGTTATTTCGCTTACTGGTAAAGTACACGAAAAGTGTATATTTATACAGGATTGGATTTCGTGTAAGGAATATTTTTCAAAAGGGAAGTGAAAATTGGACAGAAATCAAGTTTCCAAAGGTATTTTTTAGCGACGGTCGTAAAATACGGGTTTGACCCACATTCCAGGTTCCCGGATATATTCCGAATGCAATACATTTGCATAAAAGTCACAGTCCAGCCGATGAATACATTTGTGGCGCCGAAATGAGAGTGTGATAAAGTTTAAGTTTTTGCGGTTTGGGTGCGTCGGCTGTTTCATATTCAAATTCAGGACGAACGTGATCGATTTACCAATCAAACGCAAGAGAGCTTTTGCACCATTACTTTTACGCTATCTCAGGTCTTACAAGGTTTTGCTCTGCCGCGTGGACTCAAAGCGAGTCGGTCTATCTGCTATGCGCGAAGCACGCTGATTCAAATTGGATAATATAATCATGTGCCCCGATTGCCAAACTACCGGTTCGAGCTTTCGTTGTGATTCACCGGAGAAATGCAGGATACCTACTTTTAATTGCTGCATTGATATGTTAAATATGGTCATTAAATATGGACATTGTACGTTGATTTTGTATCAATCGCTTTGAAATAAATCGCAATAGACTATGTATGAAAGGAAGGAATTATGCAATTTGGTGCCTCAGATAGGTATGCATGCACGCGTTATTTTTTAATCTCGATATATTAGAAGAAGTGCATTAAAGTAAAGCGATGAAGTGAATTAAAATAGTCTATCGCTATCTGCACGCAGCCGCCTTATCTAACAATGTTTCTACAAACAATAAACCTAATCTATAAAACTTCATCATCCTCCAGCAGTACATATAATTCCATAAAATAATATAAAGCAAAGAATATCGCGCAGCAATTACTTCCTTACAAAACTCAAGCGACTTTTCTGTTAATCACCTATACAATCGATACTAAAGTATCATCTGTGCGATGACTTCGCATATCGTAAGACATAGCGATGCCCAGGAAACGACGGAGGTGGAGAATTTTCGGAAAACGAGGAAATCGGCGGAGAACTTAGCCCCAGGACGACGGGTAGAAAATCGATGGGCATTGGGGCCGAATCCACGTCCCGGTCCCGCAGGAACGAAATGGCTTGATTAACTGACGACGCGTCGTTACTGCGGCCACCCTGCTTTCCCGACATTGCCTCGTAGGGGTGTCCCGAGCCGAAGGGGTGCCCCGGGCAAAGGGAAAGGTGGAAGGGACGGGCCCAGCTCCTCTCCCTTGTCCTTCGCTCTCCTCCTGGCGAGAACACGTCCGCGGCTTTTTTTACGCTCGATAAAAAGCTCCTCCCGGGGCGCGCCACTTCGAGGCGAATGCATAGCCTCTCGGAGAAATCGCGAGGTTTCCTTTGACGATTCGCAGACTCCAGAGGAACTGGAATTTCGCGAAAGCAATTTGCCTTATTGACCCGACGAAGGAGCTTCTTTTTTGCCGACTTGAAAAGACGAGGAGCCCTTCCTCGAAGATGTCGATGGTCCATTACGCGGGATCGTTCGATATCGAGGAGTTTATGGATCATGGTGGTACTTTTGTGCGATAAAAGCTTTGGCACTGATAAAAGAGCGGGGCGTGTTTAGGATGAAGAGATCGTCGAAGAGCGTACCGAGGGATCGAAGAGATTTCCGATCGATATTTTTGATCTATTGGATGAAAAGGCGCGATGTCAAGTGGTCGATGGATTATGTCCGTGTTGAATGGTGTTCTAATGTAAAGAGCGTACTAATTAATGAGAAAACTAATTACTCGCGGCACTTTTTGATACCGCACTTCTTCTTTCGTATCGCTAGATTTTGCGGAATTATTCTTTTAATTGTTGTTCTTCGATGGAACTGTTGATGAGATGATAAGTGTAGTTTAAGTGCAGTACAGATTTGGTTCGATTTGATTCAAAGCGGTGGATTTTTGTATTCTTCCTGGTTGTCCCTTCGACTGTATTTATTATGTCATCGATGATTTACTCTTTATCGCGATTAAGTTGCCGCGAGCAAGAAGCGCCCCATTGGGCAATGGGGACTTTAAGAGGCCGTAAATTATTTTATTAACCCCAGCCACGTTCGGGCCAGGCGGATTGGACGATAAAACCGAAACTGTCGACAATTCGGTCTTTATCTCGCCAAAGATCCGCCGACGTCCTCCGAATCGACACCCATCCGTCGAAGGAACGGTCTCTCCGTGCCTATAAAAGAATTCTTGGGCCAGGATATTTTTCTAAATTTATAAGAACACGATAATGTGAGAGGATATTTTATCGACGACGATTATTTCACGATTCAGTAACTGGTGCAATTAATTTTGGTGCTAGGAAACTGTATAATGCGAACAAGCTCGGCTGTGTTTATATTTATCAAGACTAATTTATGCTGACGTAATTAGGTACGTCTATTGTTCTAGTATCGGTTCTCGACTTTTTCTTTGTAACCGTAGAGTTGACAGTTACGAGTGACGTCTGTCGACTGCTTCGCTCTATGTACTCTCTTCGACTGCCAGTAATGTTAAGTGCTCCGTAACGTAGTCATGCATATTGTATGAAGTTTTTACCAATTTTGCTTTACCCACAATTAAACAAAGCTATAAATATCGCGGTAAAACGAAGATCATTTGGATATCCTGTGCTTTTTTTCCTTCCACGCTCATCTTTCCAATTATAGCTTCAGATCTTTTGCCCATTCGGTCTATTTTTTACTGTCTTTTTGCTTTCATTTGTTGAAGTATTTCAACAGCTTTTTTTAGATTTTTCTTGTCTTTTGAGTCCTTTCCGCAACATCCTTACTTCCTCCGATTTTGAATCCCTCTGTCGATTCTTAATTTTCTCTCTCAACCGCTTTTTCGCATCTTTTATCCTTCGCGTTCATTTTTTCACCGTCTTATTACATTCTCCATTTTTCGTGCCCGTCTTTCGATCCCATTTTCCTTTTGGTTCCGTGTACACTTTCACGCGGATACATGCAGTGCGATTCCTTATCGCGCATTTTATACCGATTCATGGCAAATTCGAAATTCCACAAAAAGCAATATCAGAGATCCTGGAATCGATCATGTATGCACCAACTTGCTACCGAGAATAGGATTATCGGCGGAGCGAGCATTCTGCCGGAAGAAATTCACCGGCTCACGTGGAAATACGACCGAAGGTAGTTCACGGAATACGTCTACGTGCCTGAAATCCACATTGGACACGAATGGCCCGGCCTTGAGCCCAAGATAAGGTTATCGACGTTCCTCGGCGACGCTAGTTCGGCGTTCAATAAAGTTCACATTATATTCATTCAGGTAAACGTGCATAACTCAGCTACGTCACGTACTCCACGCCCAAAAAAAAAAATCATTCACATCGAGTCCACAAGAGCATCACAGCGATTTTTCGATGATTCATCGAAATATACGAAAATCCTCAGAAAATCCATTCGAAAATTACCGAGCCTTACGATACACATAGAAAACATTAACACCGTTTTATGGAGGAGCCGTTATTTATAACGCAACATATCGCAATGTCCGACATCGATACCATATTGCTTGAGCTCAACAAAAAGCTTCGAGCTCGATTTCCAGCCTCCGATCCTTGCTTCCCAGTAAATTCACGGAGTCTTGCAGCATATGGGGGAAGCGCTAATGCCGCTTTATGGACGGGCAGATACCCATAACGCAACATGGTGCCCCATGGTGCGCCAGTGGAGCTCGCGTCGAGGGAAGAGGAAGGACACGTACCACCTACGTCGGAGGCGGCCGCTATTGCTGGTTGAAACGACGGTACTTGTATGTATGCGCGACGGAACTTCTTACTTTATTCATAAGGCGGGGAGGCTTTATGGGCGGCAGGGGCAAAGTGCGTGGGCGAGCAAAGTCGCGCGAAGCGTCAAAGGCCAGGGAAGAACTTCTGTCCGCGTTGTTATACTCGACGCTCTCTTAGATTCGCGCCTTTGTTTCCACTGCCTTCGTTCGTCTTCGAGAAACTCGAACCGGGAGGAACTACGCGACGATTTTCGCTCGAAGCTTTTTGCGGGAGTGGAAGAAACGCTGGGACGAGTTGAGTTCGCGATGAGACTTATGGTGTTAACTATGGGCTGTTTAAAACTGGATTCTACAGAGAAGCAAGGTATCCACGTAATAATGCGATTACCTATAATTGGAAATTACTTCTGCTGGAAAATCCTTGTAATCGTGAAGTGTGTATAGTAAAATAAAATTGTGCAAAGTTGTAGATATTGGCACGCAGCGTGTATGTATCTCGATCTATCGATACCTTCTCTGACATCCTCCATGTGATACAGAGACATTTATTTTCTATTTAATTATAATGCATCATACACGCTAGCTATTTTGTGCTCCTTCACTTGTTTATTAACATTATCAATGTTCTCCAAGGACTGGAATTAATCATAACGAGAATATCGATAGAATTCCAAGGCATCGCTGAAAATCATGAATCCTCCGAAAGGATTCCAGGAGGTTTTCACAGGCGTCATTGTGATAATGAAGTAAATCCCGAGTCATATATGGTAATGGAATCGAACGAGACGATTCCATTTTGATTCGTGGGATCGAGCGAGCGTCGTTGACGAAACAGCGTGGATCGACGATGAAGGAGAAGATGAAATCGTCGATGGCTTTCGCAATGGAGACATTAACGCTTTCACGCGATATCCCATGGCTCCTTCGTATTCCGAATACGTTTGTGGAGCACACCTCGAGATATGTAGTTTCATAAGACCGAACGACGAGGTCGGCACTCGCATCGGTTGCGCGGATCTTCGCCCCGTCGAATATTTGTCATCCTTTTAGGAGATTCGTCGGTTAAGAGCCCACGAGGATTAGCGTGTATTGCGTATGAACCGGTGATTAGCGAGGCGCAGCTCGCGTGCTGGCGATAATAACGAATAACGCGACTCCCGCGAACACGAATGTGGATGTTCAGGATCGTGTGCGTTGCCCTTTTACAAAATTCCATCCGCATAATGTTTCGGGAGCGCGATTTAAATGAACGATATATGAAACAATTTATATACGTATTCATATTTGTGTGCACTAAAAATATTTTTATATCGTTAAAAACAATGATATGAATTACACAGCACCGTGTTAAATAACTCGACTTAGGGAAGGAAGTATTTGTTTTAATGTACTTGCAATCATTTGTAATCACTGTATCGTTCGCCATTGTAATTATTTGGACTGTTCGTTTAATAAATTATCTTTACGCCTTTGCGTATCGGTTAAGAAAAGTAAATCTCGAATGTATTTCGGTGATATCGGCGAACACGTAAGTGCCTGGAGACTTTTGGGCGAGAGTGTATACCCACAAGGATCCGAGGCACTAGTGGTACGTATTGGATGTAGTCACGGAATGTCATGAAGCACCGGCAACTTCGAAAGGGATGAGAGAGAGTACAGCTGGCCATAGAAGCCGCGATGGATTGTTAAGTGTCACGCACATCGAACTTTGCGAAACGACATCATTCGCACTGTTCCGCTTTATTTTCGTCAAAATTGCGTAAACATAATCGCGATAAATTTAGATTCGCAATCCAAAGTGTGGTCCTTTGAGCAGTGAAGAGATATAAAAACTGAATAAAGTCGTGAATCCTTTATCCTTTATTTCTTGATAGACGTTTCGTTCCTCCAATTGGCAAACTGTATTATTCCAAGCGAATGTATACATTACGAACCGTTACCAGTTACTACTTAGAAATTGCTTGATTCGCTACCTTAAACTCCATATTTTCTATTTCTTTTACCTTCTAAAACTTGAATAAACCGTAATTATTGAGCTACGCACCAAGTGACCAAAAATGATCGACTCTCTCACACGCATTGTCGGTCTGAGGACTAAAAATTTAACTCCACCATAATCAGATGGACAGATTATTAAGCGTAAAAAGTGATTGCTCGCCAAGCCAACATTCACGAGTCGTCTTAAATATATTATAAGGGAAATTTATGTTCTCCATTAGAATCCCCTGGAAGTTTGAGCGACTTTCTTCTGATTCCCCGGTGTCATTGTCTTCGACAAACAGGAACCGGTCGGCTAACGAACGAGCGAGCGAACCGGGAGGTCTTTTGGGCGCGGATCGCCTGGGAAGCGTCAAACGACCGCACTTCCTGCTCGTGCGGCAAAGTGTTTCCTGGACTTACGGGGGGAGGGCAACCCCTTCGGTCTCGCCGCCCCGGGAGGAGGGTAAAGGGCAACAATGCCGCGGGCAACCACTCGAGCGGCAGCCTTTGTTTGAAAATCTCTCCTCGAGGTTCTCCTCCCTGCGCTCCCTCCTTCGCTTTTTATTCCGCAGCGCAGGAGCGTTCTTTCGGTGTCTCGAAACGCAGAGGCTTGCAGGATATACGTCTGACACATCCTCGTTTCTACCTTTCGTACCTCTACTTCAA
Organism: Ampulex compressa; assembly: GCA_038496175.1. NCBI lineage: Eukaryota > Metazoa > Arthropoda > Insecta > Hymenoptera > Ampulicidae > Ampulex > Ampulex compressa. Next base: position 71,670 of record JBCFXI010000628.1, read on the forward strand.
CCTACACAATTAGAGGGAGCATGGATTTAGAAAGAAACTTGATAATGTCTAATCTCGTGGTTTTTTCGGTGTCTAAAGGCGATGTCTAAAGGAGATAATGTCTAATCTCGTGGTTTTTTCGAGCTTCCACGCTTTGATTTCCGATGCGGTTGAAGCGTGAATTTCTATAAGTCGAGTGTGATTGTTTTCACGCTTTGATTTCCGACGCGGTTCAGGCGTGACTTTCTATAAGTCTAATGTAATACACGTATATGAAAATCTATTTGTACATCTTCTAAATCACATTGATCAATATTAACGTTAGGCCTAATAGGTAACGGTCAAAGGGTTCCCAATTCTCGCCACAATCGTCAAGAAGAAATAATTAAATACACGCGTCCGCTTGTCCTTCTTATCCTCCTTTTCATAAAAATACTTAATACTCGCCGCTCTATCTCCCACTTAATATATTAAAAGAACCGAGATACACACCTCAATTATACCCTCTCCCGTACTCTCCCCTCTCTTCCCCTCCCCTTTCCACGTATAAAACACCGCGGAGAGAAAAAAGTGCAGCTCGAACAAAAGAGAGAACGACCGAGCAAGGGACTGAGGCGGTGAGAAAGAGGAAAAGAGAGAGAAGGTAAGCGCCTTCGGTGGTTTTTCCAGCGGACCTTTGCGGTCCATCGGCTCCTTCCTCCCGCGCGATGTACCAATTTCTTTTCTCCTCTGTCTTCGACCCTCGTACCTAGCCCCGGGACACGATCTCATTTTATCTCCTCGACCCCTTACACGATCCGCGTTTGTTACGGAGCCCCCAGCGACGACCGCCTCGACCGCCACTAGCCGCCCTTTTCTTCCTCCCCTCGAAAGGGGGAGCCCCGGGGCGGCCGAAGGGAGATAGGGCACGCGAATCGTGCCGCTGAAGGGTGCACTTGGCCGCGGCGCACGGTCGGTAAGTAGATTCCGTCCTGGTGGGGGTAAACGTTTCGTTCGTTCAGCGGTCGAGGCGTAGGAGGAGGAGGAGGGGAGGGGGGCGTAGGAAGAAGAGGAGGAGGGGAGGGGGAAAAGGTGGAAGAGAAGGAGGAGGAGGAGGGAAGGGGGAAGAGGTGGAAGAGGAGGAGGAGGAGGGAGGGGGGAGATTCGGTTGGCGAACTTTGGATCGGAACGTCGAGTGCAGGTCTCGTTTGAAAGCTGTGGATAATAGTCGAATCGAAAGTAAACCTTGGAGCGTCGACGTGGGAGTTTTTTGCTCGATTAGCGTGTACCGATCGGATGAGTAAGCGGTCCGCTTCGAGGATCTGGGTTCGATGCGGATAGGTTAGATTGATGGATGAAAGGATTGAGGTATATTGATTTTTATGAGAGACGGATCGTGGATATATCGATTTTCACGAGGGATCGTGACTCGTATGGTAGCGCCGATTTGGAGCATAAATTGGGGAATGAAGAGTTCGACGGATTGTATCTGGATATGTTATAAACTTCGTCGAATGCGTCGCAATCGGGATTGGCGGATAGATCAAATTACGCGATAGCGCGAGATTCGGGGGGATAGTATTTTACGTTGAAGAATATTTTTCGTCCGATTTGATGTAGCTTTTACGCGATTGGAGGATCGCATCGGATCGGATTGAAATATTATTTACGCGCTTCCCAGTAGCGATCGCCGTGGACGGAATACTTTATCGTCGCCACGCGTGGATCTATTGTACGATACTTTGCACATGGATCTATCATACGACAGCGCAGTAACCTATAAAACAGCAGAAACCTATAAAAATACAGCGTACATCAGGATTTAGATACGAAACGATAAATTCCATCGTCAAATTAATTTACTCAAACACCCGCAAAACATCCAATATCCGAGCATCGTTCATAGGAAGTCGTTCAGAGGAAGGATACCTAATAGACTATATTCTATGGTGCATAAATACGTTTATACAGGTCTAAAGCAAACGTGGAGACGGAGACATCGAAGCAAAGAATACGGAAGGAAGCTTTATTTATACGCCGGTGGTCACGGTGCGAAAACACGTTCGTGCACTATATATCTTCGCAGCGTGGACGATTTCTCTCTCTCTTTCTCACTCGCTACCTTCCTCCCTCTTTCTCGCCCCTTTCCATCCCTCATGAGCGCCTCGCGGTCGAAGCAGTTCCCCCAACTAGCCCATAAGAGTTATACAAGGTATTAACGCGGAAACAGATGTAGGCGTAGACCGGCCTGTCTGGAGCTCACCCTTCTCGTGGACTGACAATTTGTCACACTCGCGGGCCCTCTATGCGCCCCTCCCCTCCCCCTCCCCCTTTGCCCCTCGAGTGCGCGACACATCGATAAGGCCGGCTTTGATAAATCGTGCGATACAGAGCCGTCATTATCGTGGCCGCGCCTCCCTCGCGAGTATCGCTTTTTCCTTCTCCTTTCCCTCTCCAAGAAGCTGAACGATCTCGTTGGACTTTGAAATTTCGCGTTGCCAACAGTTGGAAAGAGATGGACTCGCTGATGCTGCAGTGGATAGAACTTTGGATCTTACATACGGAGGATTTGTGACATCGGATGGAACTGGAGTTGGATCGAAAAATTTCATAGTTCGACAGTGGCGTAATTTTGTTTTGATTATTTAATGCGATGCTTCTTTATTGGATAGAGACGTATGATGTTTATGTAAATGTAACTAGGTTGAAGAGTATTAGACGCCTCTGGATAACCCTGTAATAAGTAGTAAGCGGATCATTTAAAGTTTCTCGAGTATATGGTAATGACAACCGATATAAGAAATCGAATGAACAAAATAAAATCCAGGATATATACTCAACTCACGTGTGCAGCACTAGAACCACGTAATGAAGTAGACGAACGATACTCAGCCTTAGATTCTATACCACGCAATCTAAACGTTCCGACTTATCATTAAAACGATATAAACGAGAGGACGAAGCGGAAGTTCATTTTCGCAAGCTGCACTCTATTCGGCAGTAAGAATGGCGTGAGAAATATTTTCGGAATGCTCCTAAGGGGCAAACGAGCCGACAAATCGGATTCACGGGATGCCGGACTCTCCGACGGATCGTGGAAGGTCGGCCCGGGCCGAACTCGATTAGGCTCCAGCGCCTCCTCGTCCCTCGGCCAGGCCCTCCTTCGACTCGCGACCCTTCGAGATTGGCCAGGCGCGATTAATTGACGGTAGTCCCTTCGAGACTTCTCGACGAGATTCGAAACGACAGTCTCGAATTCCAGGAGGGTGCGAAGAAAGGCGCGAGGACCACAGCGTGGATCCGCTTCGAACTGCGATGCCACGGGGATTGAGCCGCGAACGAGCGTGAACCTCTCCGTGTCGATCTCACGATCTTCCCGGAAGGCCAGCCGAGAAATTGGGCTCCTCCGCTGATCAAAGCGAATACGCTCCTCGAGCGGGTCTAATTATAAAGCCCCAGCCGGGGGAATGTTCAAGGCGTTGCGTTAATTTATACATAGCCGATGCTTGTATGGATCAAAAATAAATCCCCCTTAGCTCGAGAACAATCGTGCACGAGTTGCTCCCCCTTGACTTACCGATCGGATAAATGATTACGATGACACGTTTATTCGCATTGGGCGTACAGAAAGGTTTGTTTGCCCTGGAACTTTACCATGATGCAATCAAGGGAACATTCCGTATACCTATTTTTAGGGAAGTGGAAATGGCCCGCACGTTTTGGATTTTAGCTCATTCCGATGGCTTGTGTATGATTAAACCTTAAATCGGTCTCGACTAGGGTGAATCTCGAAATAGAATTATCTGCTAATACACGTAAATAGATTTCGAACCGCGAATACTCGGATAAATATAAGGACCTAAATACTAGATGTAACGATCAGTTGTATTGTAATAGGAAGACTATTTTCTCACTCGCAACGTCTTTTCAGCGGTGATGGAGGGTTTGAGCGGTGCAAATATATTTTAGATATAGAAAATTACGGTACCGGGTCGTTAACATTCCTGAATAACGGCTCGATGTTACGTGCAAAGGAATAGTTGGGCAAATGCCAGGCGAGATCGGGTCGATACTTTCGAGGCGATCGAGGTTCGCGAGCGAGGAACGAAAAAGACGGGTGGTTGAAGTGGGGAAGATCTACGATGGCAAAAGAAACATTGATTGAACGGAGGGGGCGTCGAGCTGGTGTTGTCGAGGACCGATGAGGCGAATAATCGGATTTGGGGATTACCGGCTCTCCTCGTGCCAGCCGCAACATCGGTGTCGGCATCGTCATCGATTTCAGGAATCATTAACGCGATTAGCTAATCTGTTTTCGGAATATCGGTCGCGGTGATTGACGCGTCGTAAAATTTAGCGCCGCGCGAGCAAATTTTTACGTCGACGCTGGACGAGGCGCGTTTCTGTTTTCGAGGAAAAGTAAGGAGGATGAAAAGGCAGCCTTCGATGCTAGGATTAGCAAAATGGAGAAATGATGGATATGACGAAGTGATGGAAGCTGAAAAAGTATGTTCTCTTAAATCTGAGTGGTATTGATAATAAATTGAGAGTGGGTGACTTTTTTTTTTTAGTTCATTTTTCAGCACAGACTGCTAAGGTCATTTGGCCTAGGACCTACTGTTTAAGGTGGGTTCCGAACCACCAGAGCTACGGTATATATATCACATAAAAAAACCAGAGGTGATTTGTGGGTGATTTTTATTAGTGCTTCTTCGTTAGTACTACTTCAGTAGTTCCTGAGATATTCCAACGCCCACGGAGCAAGATCTAATAGAAATTTTTTCCACCGCACTTTTTTCTTCCCCGGGAATTCCTTCGCCGTGCCAGGATTGGCTTAATTGAACCAAAGAAACGGACGCCTGATTGGAGAACGTCGAATGACTAACGAGTTCGTTGAAATCTTCGAAGAGTTCGTTGAAGTCTCCAAGCACTCCCCGTGCTCTCCCTGCGGCTTTCGTTCCTCGGGCACAAGTCGTTGAATTCCCAACGAATAGCGATGATATTAAAAAAGATCGAGAAAAATTATACCCTATTTTAGATATTAATCTCAGAAATTTTGAAAAGATAAGTAATATTTTTCCGGACGAGTCGGAAAATCTGATTATTCCATCCGTCTTCATATACTGAATATGAAATGACATTTCTATTATTTCTCACGTAGTACGAAGTAATGTATCAACATTTGCAACGAGATTTTTCGCGAGTGATCCAATGTAATAGCCTAAAATGTACACGGTGATCCAAACTTAACCTCAGCATGTGCAAAGGTACAGCGAATAGATACATAAGTGAAACAGTGGCTCTTGAGTTGAACAACTTTAGCAGGAGATTCAAAAATCACGCAAAATCATTTTAGACGGTAATCTTGGACAAGAATAGCATTGTTCGTTCGTCGGTTAAAGTGTCGGTGGTGTACGCTAAAAATTGGGCGCATTCGATACTCGGCCAGAGGCGAACGGTATAAATAGAAACGGATCGATGCGACATTCTTAGGGTCATACGTGACAACGACCGATTTTAATCCGGGGCAACACGCGGTCATACCTTGAAAAAGCCCAATTCGAGTGTAACGACGAATCTGACAAGAATCACGATTAATGCAGCGTACTATTATCGATATTTTACCTTTGTTATTAGGAAAGAACGATACGATATTCTTAGGACCACGCGCGATGATACCTGATTTTAATTCACCACAACATGCAATCATACCGGAGCAAGACCTCAAACCAGGTATAACGTCTGTTTTAACAAGAACCTTCATCGATGCAGAGTAGTAATATCGATATCTAGGTCGTTATCGTGGTTATCATGGTAGACCAATAAGATATTCTTAAGGTTATACGAAATAACGACCGACTTTAATTCGCGGCAACACGCGATCCTACGCGACAAAGCCCCAAATCGACCGTAACCATAGCTTTGACAAAAAACACGCCCAATGCAACGTAATAATATTAAAATTTAGAAATCCTTATCACAACAGATCGATATAAAGTTCGTACAATCCGATAATAACCAGCTGTAATTCACAGCTAAGTGCGATCATTCCAAACAAAACCCCAAATCAACTGTAACCATGACTGCGACAAGAACGAGCACGCTTAACGCAACATAACAATATTAAAATTTAGCCGTAGATATCGCGGCAGATCAATACAAAGTTCTCACGATCCGATAATAACCAGCTGTAATCCACAGTTAACCGCGATCATTCCAGACAAAAGCCCAAATCGACGGTAAGCGAGGTTATAACAAGCAGCAGGACCAACGGCACGTAGTAATATCGATGTTTAGCTCTCGTTATCGCGGCAGATCGATGCATCGTGGACGGGCGAATTCATCGTAACAACCGGCTGTTCGAGGCCCGGCCTCACCCCTGAAGGCTGTCGTTGCTCCCCCTGCACGCGAACCCCACGCCGTGTCCCTACCCTCGTCCGCCGCGCCCTAATATAAATATTATTACACTTTGATGGGGTTAGGTTGACACTGGGCCCCGCAGACATCCCATGAATGCTTACCCGCCTCTCTCTTTCTCTCCCGCTCCCTCCTTCTCTCTCGCTCCTCCTCCGCCCGTCCGCTTTGTACTTGCTTTTTCATTAACTCCGAATACCGCCCGGAGCGTGCCGCATCGCGATGCTCTCGAAACTTAAGCTCCTTTACCCCCTTCCTTTACAGGTCGCCTCGACGAGCCCTTTCTCCTGTATGGCTATCGCGATATAAGACACCCCCTTTTTCACAAGGGTATTGCCATGTATACATATATACGATATATACGAATCGTTTAAGCGACACGTTACGCGGAGATCCGTCGAGATCAAGCGAAAGCTCGTTCCCTTCTTTCTCCTGCCCCTTTGTCTTAGTCGCATGAAATATCACGTGATACTTTGAATATGTGCCTGGACTCTCGTTCCGCGGGCACACCGCCCTACGAGCAGCTTTGCCGTTTATCCTCTGGAACGATTATTGCGCTGTAAGTCATTTGGATATAATGGAACGCGAGGTAGACGCGCCGTTTCCTTTTTTTGCGCCCGTTCCTTCAGCGGCTACGGAATATTGCGTGGCGTGCGCTCTTATTTTCACCGCCGGCAAGAAGGTGAATCGCTTCTGTGCCGGGAAATGGGGTCGCGTTTGTGTCGACGTTGGGCCATTAGACGTTCTCTAACGGTTAGCCCGCCTCCTTCTTTGTATCCTGCCACCCGCTTTGTACTCGCTTCTTCGATAGCGCGGGCTACTTGTACGGGGCGTACGGTATTACGATGCTATCGAGACTTAAGCTTCTTTAACCTTTATCACGCGAGGGACGCGATAAAAGTCGCTCTGACGTCACGGGGTGAAAGATAAGTATTCGGAATATAAAACCAAGGATACGTAAATCGCTCGTAGGAGTCGAGGATTCGAGCGTGTTTTATCGATTGTCTTTCGGGACTGTGAGCGGAGCTTTCACTAGCCTATGATAGTTTTTAATAAATTCGAGACTCTGATTTGAATAATGAGTAATCTTCGTCTACGCGGAAGCTATTAAAAAGCACGGTGCACGTTTAATCTTCTGCCACAATACCATTTTAATTTTCAATTTATTTTCTGTTCTACTCGACTTTGATTATTTGATGCATTAAACAGTTGGAAAGCATAAGGTTTGATGTCTTTTCGAACGAGTTTTCTTTGTTCTCTTAAAAAAGAAAAGGCGATTGATTCGTTCGAATAAAGGGCTCTTGGCTTTGAGAGTAACGGGCTGTCTTGCTTATTGCGCAAGATCTCATTAGCTGGTTCTGCTGTTCGTCCAGGAATCGGACACCGATAGTAAATCAGTCGCGATATTCTGACACGCGATACGAATGCCTCGCTTTACATCATGGACGTATGAAGCTGACGAGTGAACTGCGAGGAAAATGTATCTCATTAATTTCCCTTTGGTTCTCCATCCGGTCTCAACCGTGCGTCGATCGTCATTCGAGAATTTTGCTGAAAGGCATAAGAAACGTTTGAACGTTACGTCAAGCATTTTTACCCTCGCATCGTTGCGAATGCATAGGCTATATCGCGTCCTTCGGAAAACGTGTCGCGTTACATCACGAGAATGTTCCATACCCTTTTCAGTATCAATGATGCTAAATATAAAATAACACCAGGACTCATCGCTTATACTTCAAAGTTTCGTTTCACCACGTTAATAGCATAATCTTCCGTCGATAATGGTAAGAATTTTGAGATAAATAAAGATAACATTTGGGTAAATAAATGAACAATTGGACGAAATGTCCGTGAACTCTTCTTCATAAACATATTCCATATTCCTTCAGTATCGATGACACTACAAATAAAATAACACCAGGATTCATCGCTCATACTTCAAAATTTCGTTTCACCACGTTAATAATATATTTTTCTCTTCAGAATGGTAAGAATTTTGGGATAAATAGACTCGACCTTTGGATGAACGAATAAACAATTGGACGAAATATTCACGAACTCTCTCTTATGCACATAATTAATTATAATAAATCGTTTTACTCATTCACAATAGCGTTTCCAGGCGAGAAACGAAATAAATTTTACACGGTCGACAGATTCAAAAGAACCGTACCAACAAGCTCTTTGTCGAAGCTCCAACGGGTGACGGGGGTAATGAACGTAACAGTGATTGCAACAGCGTGCTATTCTTCGGTAACAATGACATCTTTAATAACCGGTTCAACAACATTACAATACCATAGGTTTCAAGTACATACGCAGTTCGATACTTGGTTTCTTTAAATATACATACATACATGTGTCTGTCCGTGTATGTAGAATTGCGCTTGCACGCGTGTTATGCATACGGTGTATACGCAAGAGGGCCTGTGTATATACCTGTAGGTGTATTCAAGTGTCTGTATATATGTGCACGTATATCTCGGTGTATATGCACGCGTAAAGTACGGATGTATTGCAGTTTCTACGCTTACGGATAATCTCGAAATGCGACGATCGGCTTATTGCGCACGGCTACGTATCGTGCGACGGATAGACAATAACCCTGACGGCTTTGCGGTTCAGCAACGCGGCCGGCCTTATTGAAAGACACCATACGAGCTTAACCCTCTTTTGCTGGACTCCTCATATTTATACAGGAAAACCCAAAAAAGAAAAGCGGATCACTCTGGTTTTGTGAAATCAAAGAATCGCTAAAGAAAAAAAAAAAAAAAAAAAAAAAAGAAAGAAAATGTGAGAGACGCGATTGGCGATTGGCATGGCGGATTAATTGTACAGAACACTCACCTTTGATAAAGAGATCTGATAATATAGGGGATACAATAGAGGGTTAAACGGATTCCTCGTTGCGCAGTTGAAAGCTCCCTTCCTTCTCAACCGCACGAACAGACGATAACTTTGAATACACGAGGTTTAGCAACGAAACTGGTCTCGTTTAAGGAATGTATACAGGTTTAAACGACGTTAATTTTCTCTCTATGTGGGATAATCGATTCTGCAATGGTATGCAGCGTGGTAGATCTTATCGAAGGATATGCACCAGTTTGAAGAATCTTAATTTCCTCCCAATGTGGGGAACAATAGGGATACACGATGACCCCGACGATCGAAAGTTCAGCGAAGCAACCGGTTTCGTTAGAGGATATGTAACCGCTAATTCTTTCCACGTTTCCACGAATATATTTAATAACCACGAACGTGTAAATGTCAACAACTTAATCGACTCTATTAAAAAGTATGCACTGCTCTTAACGTTTAATTCTATTACTTATTCCCTTTTATACGTAATAAATGTCAGTGTGTAAAACCTCGTTAAAGAATACGAACGAATTTACGTATACCAAACCGTTTCTTTTTTCCCTGCTTACAGACGCAATGCAATGCGCGGATGCACTAACGGCGATCGTGTAAATTCCAGCGATCTAAATCGATCTAGTGAAGGGGCGTACAAAGAGTTTTAGGTAGCTTTACTTCTTCTTCGTTCTGCACAAATGCACGACAAATCGAAAGACACGGGAATCAATGGAATAAGCAATACGTATTTATTTAACGCGCGCCTTCTTCTCCCTTTGCTATACTCGAAGATTTCAATCGCGCGCGATTCAACGACGTAACGAATACGAATTTCGATAATCTTATTCTCTTCTCAATTTTCCAAACATAATGACGATCGCGACGATCGATTTAAGTCAAACCAACGCTCTTCTCAGCCGCGGGAATACGCGATGATCCTAATCGTGTCACGTTCGACGACTCGATCGGCCTTATCAAGAGATATGTACGAGTTTAGGTCATACCGATTTATCCAACAACTCCACGCGATAGATAGACAGTATATGGGTCAACAACGCACCGTGTTAACTTTAAAACAACCGACGATGGTCACACTATTATCTTAAGAAGTCTGGCGATCGACAGCGTCCTATAACGCAACTAGCACTACCAACGATATTAAACCTCGCATCCCCACGAATGCAACTACGTGAGAATATGCGTTTTGTAAATCGCAGATAGGAGATTCCATCGTAATCACAATGATATAACAACAGAAAGGATTGTAACAACGTAGGGTTTCTAATGCGTAAGACAATTTCAATTGGGCATCTGTGATCTTCAACGTTCAACGCACAGTGATCGATGCTGGATAAATGTGGATAAAGAGACACGCAGGAGGGGACAAGAGCGTTCGAAACGACCGCTTAAAATAACGAGCCTTAATGTTTTAGACCTCTCGATGATTGTTCTAATGTTAAAGAATACGTACGTGCTTAACCCTTTTGCCACCTGAGTGTATATCCTATGAGACTTAATAAAATTACTTAGGTGGCGATGCCTCGACGAATGTCCACCACAGTGGCGCATAGTGCGTGGGGTTTTGTAGACACTTGTAGTTTGTAGTTGTCGTTGTTTTGTGGTACAATGATTATAAGTAGGCGAATATACCTCAACTGATTTTGTTATGCTTCACGTATACACGTACTTGCATAGGTAATAATAATTTAATTTCTTACAGTGGTCTTTTGTACGTAGGACAGTTCTCAAAAATGCTTTCATCGATGATCGAGAGTATATACAAAGGCATCTTCACGGATGTCTACGTCGGCTATAAATCTCATACAAATGTACCTCTATCTATATTCAGTATAATCAACATGGACGTTCATACGTGACCATGTCTTGATGAATTTTACGTATAGGACAGTCTTCAGAAATACCGGGATTAATGGTCATTCGTATAAAGAGGTATAGCCACGGACGTCTACATTCATAATCATTGTTATACGGATACACTTCTATGAACGCTCGATATAATCAGTATGGACGTTCATACGCGAGTGTATCTCCGTAAACATTCTTTTCGATGATCCTCTATATATAAGAATCGCCAAGTTCACCATCGCGATTTTTGCTCGCGGATTATTCCTCAGAAATGCTATTATCGATCATCACTCGTGTATAGGAATGGCTCTTAAAACTTTTACATTGGAAATAGTTTTTCCATAGACCACGCACGTCCACTATGGTGACCATTCGTACGTAGTGTCCAACCTTCGATATATGATACTATCTTATCTGTCTCGTGTAGCAAAGGGATTAAGCGGATCCTCGGTGTATCCGTCGTCCCTCAAAGTCCTTCGACTTTCTCGCATCGCTTATGTTGCACTTTGATGCGAGAAAAACATCGTCGAGGACTCGGATGCCGATTTGCATCCTTACCTTCCTCGTGGAGCTTCCGTCGCGGTAAACGTGCCCCGATCGTTCCACTGCCATTCCCCCAATCTTCCCTCGTTCTCGCGCCATAGCGCGACACCCAAACTTTATGATACAAGTAGGCAAGATATACGCGACACCGTCGCGGCGAGTGAGAGTCGAGCCGCCCGTTTAATTGCTCGCGCACGCTTAACATATTTACAAGAGACAGAAGAAGCTACGTGTGCCTTTATGCGGCACGTGTATATACGTCTACCTACGTAGAATCTCGGTGTAACTTCGAATTCGCGAACGCCATTGCACGATGGTTATCTCTGATGACCGATGTTGGCGCACTGGAAATCTCGTCGCTGATCCTTGCGACTTTTAACCTCGCGATGCGTGGAGCGTTTTTCCCGAATGGGAGTTAGGATTATGATCTCTTACAGCCTTGATCGTTAGGGTCGTTGGAGGATTGACGTTAGAAGAGTCGAATTTTCATAACGAATTTTGTCAGATGTCCGGATAAACGTTCCTCTATTTCCTCGTAAAGTGATGTTAAAGAATAGAAAGAATAAAGCAGTACTGAATCGCGGTGATATACAGATTTTTATAAACAGTGTACTGCACTTTATAGAAAAAAAGTCTATACGCTACGTCACCTATAATACGCGATTAAGGAAATCATCCGTCAAAGTACAATTTATGGGGAAATCTATGTTACAAGTTTTCCCTCTTCACGGCCATTTTAAAGAGATCAATTTTCAAAGCCTGAGATTATTCAAGTTAAGGAAAGAGTATTTTAATTGTACTCAGAATGCAGGGATATCCGTGAATTTCAATAAGCGTATCCGAGTACCTCTCGGTTATCGTGTACGCCTCACTGTACACCTTTTTGAACAGCACTCTATTCACACCGTCGCATCGCGTTAATGAAAAGTAACCACAAATGATCGTATAAATATTCTACTTAACTCTAGCAATGAAACACTCTACAAACTCTACGATCTACAAACTCCCCCAAAAGGTCCTCCGATAACGTATAAAATTAACAAGGATATTCGTCCCTCTTCGATCGATCGACCGTCAACAACGATACATCTTGGGATAATAAACGGATGAGCAACAATCGTGTACGCGTAACTGCCAGCTTCTTTCGTCATCGACAACCATCGGCGAACGTCGCGCCATTTACATAATCGCTACGCTAAGATTTTTATTCTCAGAGGCCAGCTCATAGAAACGAAACGCCATAGCGAAAAAATGACTTCTGTATTTCTGCGCTAAGAACGAAACGTATCCTCCTTGAGACGTGTCTAGACGCCTATCCGAATTCGCTACGGTACTTCAGGTCGGGTACACGCTGTAGTGAGGAGCAGGGGCGAATTTTGGGCGTGCAGCCCAAGAATTTCGAAAAGAATTTCGAATCTTTTGCGACGCCCTTCGATCGTGCTGATAGGTTTATACACGTTATACACGTTTCACGAATGTTAAACGACTAGATAATTGATCGTTTAAATTTTAAAAATCGTTAATATACGACAGAGCTGCTGGACGCGGCATTCGCGTATACAGACCTGTCTCTCGTCTAAGCTGTCAGCTATTGGTCTATCCTTTGTTATTCGATGTTTGTCCTGGTTTTCTTATATCGCTAGGATTAAACGCGCGAAGGGAAATTATACAGTCTTTAAAAAAAAAAACAAAGTTTTTAAAAGTATCGTGGTCTATCTCTTGTTCACTGGTAACCTTTATTTTGCAAATTAACAATTATCTGTATATATCTTCTTTTAAGCGCGGAAATAATAATATAAAATAGGAAAACGGTGAATGAAAATTTTCTGAAAAAAAAACACAGTGAAAAGGCAATTTTAAGTTGAGCAATGCAAAATGCATCCTTTTGTCAAAGTATCGTCTCTCTCGATCTATTCGTTACCGATACTACTCACCTGTACGGTTAATCGCGAATACATGAACATAGAAAACTACAGTATGCCAAAGGAATTTACTTCAGAGACTCCAATGTCGAGGAAGCAACCTCAAGAGTGACGCAGAAAGATTTCGCGCGAGAAGCATTTTTCGCGGACAGCTCAGATATATAAGTTATACACAACCACAGGCGCGACATCTAAAGGTTAAATCGCCAAAGACACTCAAATCCAATATACGCGATTTTCCCCGTAGACTCTCTTCCAATTCGAGTACAATATTCTTGAGCACGATCGAGAAATCCGCCCCTGCCCAGGAGAAGATACGGTTCGTGCTACGAGTCTCGCGACGACCGGGGGGGTAAAAACTTTAAAGTTCAGGCACTGTAAACTCAATGCACTCGCGGCGATTCTCGCGGTCAGGATCAGGACTTCGAGGCAGCCAGCTCGGCCCTTTCTTGGCCCCCCTCGCAGATCCCGAGCTCAAGATCGGCGAAAATCACCTTCGCAAGTGTTTCGATCGCACTCGTGCTAACAACTTGTTTCCTCGCTCCTCGCGACACCTTTGAGTATTGACGAGTAGGTACGAATATGCGGTGGACTCGGCCGTAAAATGTGACGAGTCTCGAGGGTGTGCTCGTTGGATCGAGGATCGATGAAAATCATATCGGTCTACTGGCCAAGCTAGGGCTGCTAAAGGAATCGGAGGTTAAGGTTAAGAAGTGGCTCGAGCGCCTCTCGAATCCCGCGCGCGGGATCGTTTTCTGGGGTGGGATCGGCTCGATTTGGGAACCCTCGCTGGACGAACTGAAGGCGATAATCTTAAGGTGCGTCGCTGTGCAATTTCGAGAAGACTCGCGATACTTTACGCACGGGTCGCTGGCACATGACAATATCCGATACGTGTATATATACATATAGAAATGTACGCCTACGTGGTACCTATATGTCGCATGGTCTTCCACAAAGAACCGAGTTAACGTGGTTCGAACGAAAATATCTCTAATTAAAAAAGTAAGCTCATAAAAATACAGATATGTCACTTCCGACGTCCGTCGCTCTTGGATATGGCTAAACGTAGCTCCACCATTGTTGCAAAGTACTTGCGAAGTCCTTGGAAAGACGACTCATCGAACCGCTCAGATTTCCCCCGATAACCGTGTTAAACCGCGACAAGTGGACTAGGGATAAGGTTGCCGATTTGCGCGAAAGCGATCCGCGATCGGCGACCAACCAAGCTGCTCTTCGAGGATCGAACGCGAGCGCCGAGACTCGAGGACTGGACTTTGACGAGGAATACTAATCGTGCATCCGTTCCAAGGCCGTCTTACCGGTGGCTCGAAAGAGGAAGTTCGAAAATTGACCTAGACATCGAGTATGAAACTAAGTCGGGCCGACGTCATCCAAAGAGTACTTTGCCAATGTCGAGCTACTTTACGACAGAGACAAGAACTCGTCCCTTATCCGCACGTATCTATACAGTTACCTATAATTAAAGCCTTACACGCTAATGTTTTGATGCCTTAATTAGTGATATGATACTTCTGTTCAGCAACGAATCTTTCTTTTTCTTTTAACCAAGGGGATAAAAACGAAAAACATGCCAATGGCACCCCGCGGACGGAGGTCCTTGCTGAGCGGAAGCCTCCGTCGCGGCTCTACGCTTCTTTCGGGAATCGCCCATTTGCGCTGGACCATTCCAGCTCGGATCTCTATCCTCGACGACACCTTGCCGATAAAGGCTTGGATGACTTGTTCGCAACTGGCGCCTCTCGCCCTGCCAACGCCCCTCCTTCGCTTTCCCACGTTTCCCTCCGTCCCACTTCCTCAGCGCTCTCCTCCTTTTGCCGATCTTCATCGCCTCCAATGGAAAACACCTCTTCGCTCCTTGCGTTTCAACCTCGTACTCCAAAGTAGCGGACTTTTTTCTCTTCCACGCCTTTTGCCGATCGCGGTGGTTTTCGCGGAGGTACTTTGTTTTTCCACGATGTTCTCCACTTTCGAGAACCTCGATGAACCTCGGAGTGTTTCCTCTCGACGAACAAGAAGGCCTGATTTTTTAAAAAATTTTGAAGCCGAGTTTTTTCTCAACCCACGCGCTTTTTCTGTAATTTACGTCGTGCTCGTCCTGCAAAGGTTACATTCGCGCGGATATAGGATGTCTCTCCGGCTGACGAAATGATTTGCCTTTTCAGCATCTTGCCAAACGTTGAGCACTTCCTTGACCTTCTTCGCGAATCTCCTTCTCTCTTCGAGCAGATGGAAGATGTTTCTCCGAGCGAGCAAAGTTGTTCCCTCGCTCAGCAATTTATCAGCCCTTGAGTGCTCCATCGATCCGAGAATTTTTTCTCGCTCTCACAGATCGGATCTTCGACTTTTACTCGCCTAATCAAGGTTACTTGTGTTTCTGGTATTTTGTCGTATATTCAGTACCTGATTTATCGACTAACATTCGTCTTAGCACTTTTCCCTCACCGAAAGCCAATTGCAGTTTACATTCCCAATTTGTTTACACGTTAACCACTTCTTCTCAAGCTTCGTCTTCTCCCGACAGCCCTTTCGAGTTAATCATTTCCCGAATATTTCACCTCTCTCCTCCCTTCAACGGATTACCAGACTCCAAGTACTTCCTCCATCCGTGAAATAATCTCTCCAATCCTCGCCTCTCTCGAGTCTGATCGAAAACGTCGTCCCTTCGGCCAACTAGCATCTCCACCGACCAAGCACGCCCTTGTATCTCCTCCATCCACAACATCTACGAGGCCAAACGCTCCATCGTCCGTGGCGAACTTCCTCGACGTTCCACGACACCTCCATCCCCGCCCTCCTTCCTCGACCATAGCTACGCCCGAAGTTCGAAAAGCACCGCGAGCCGGCTCCAAGGTCGTCGCACGATCGCGCAGGAGGACGCACCTCGAGGAGCCCATGCCTCGACCACTAACCACTCGAACTGATCCCAAGACCATCGAAGGTTCTGTCGCGCCCGTGGAGAATCTCCGGTTCCGCCCATCGAACAAAAATCCCCCCGGTGCGCCGCAGAAATAGCTTTTTTGGAAGTCGTTGTCATTCTCCCCCGACGAGTCCCCGTCAGGATCGTCGGTCATCGAGGGAGACGCGCCGCTCGCCGTGGCTCCCCGGGGAGCCCCGGGGACGGCCACGGCGGTGTCTCGTTCGATAACTGGAAGCCTGTCTCGAAGACTGTTCTCACGCCGGCCGATCCCTCCGCCGGGGTTCGAAGAGGAACGCTCTCGATCGGCGATGGACGATCACGAATGTCGTGACACGAGATACGGGAAGTCGCGCACTAGTACATGCCCTGCCTGAAGGGATTACTGTCGCCTGCTGGTCTCTGCTCGACCTCGGCGGGCGCCCTCCTGAAGGGGTTCGCGTCCATCTGACCGCCGCCGGTCCTCTGCTCCTGCGTCTCCTGGCCCATGTAGGGCCTCTGCTGGCCGTAACCGGCGCCTGCCTGGCCGTAATTGGCGGCTGGCTGCTCGTACATGGGCGGCTGCTCGTAGCCGGCCGTCTGGTTGTAGGTCGGCTGCGCGTAGCCCGCCTGCTCGTAGCCCTGGCCGCCCTGGTAGTTCTGCTCGTAGCCCTGGTCCACGTTCGTCTCCATGCGGCCCTGGCTCAGGTGGTTCCCTATCTCCCCGGATATCGGCCTCTGCTCCTGCAGCACGTACGTCTGATACTCCTTGTCGGGCGGATCCTGCATGAGGACGTTCCCCTCGTCCTTGAAGGGCTTGAAGTCGTAGATGTGCCTCAGATAGTAGAGCACGGGTGCGTAGAGGAGGTTCGAGAAGGCGATGCCGATGTTCAGGGCGGTGAAGCCGATCGCCTCGACCACGCCCCCGGCTATGATGGGGCCCACGGCGTAGGCCACGCTGTACGAGATGTCGGCTATGGCGTAGATGCTGCCGTAGACGGAGACGTATCGCACGTCGACGAGGTAGCCCAGGGTGGGCAGGAGGGCGGTGTCGATGAGGGCGATGCCGAAGCATATGCCGCAGAGGGGTATCATGAGGACCTTGTAGGAGCTGGAGAAGGGTATGATGAAGCAGCAGAGGCCCTCGAGGGCGAGGCCGGCGGCCGCCATGAGCCACTGATGCTGGGGATACTGCTTGGCCATCTTGACGGTGATCATGACGCCGATGACGTGGGGGAAGAAGGCGGGCAGCCAGATCATCCCCATCTTCCAGTTGTCGTGGGTCATCGTGTCCTCCATCCACAGGGATATGGTGGGCTCCAGGAAGGCCAGGGCGACGTTCGACATCATGAGAGCGCCCGCGCAGACCGCGATGTAGGGGTCCATCAGCAGCCGCCAGATGGGTATCGTCGAGGACTCGACGCGGTGTCGATCCTTGAGCTGCTCCTTGAAGGGCTTCATCACCAGCAGCAGCATGAATCCGTCCGCCAGGCTGATGAAGGCCAGGATCAGGAAGGGCATCTCCTTCCCCGCGAACTGGTAGAGGGCGCCACCGAAGGGCGGCGCCACCAGGCAGCCGAAGCTGATGAAGGCCAGCGCTATGCCCAGCGCCTTCGAGCGCTCCGACTCCTCCGTGAAGCGATCGGCTATCATGGCCAGGCCGGAGGTGTCCGCGAAGGCGGAGCCCACGCCCTGCAGGCTCCTCGCGAAGAAGAGCACGCCGTAGCTCCTGCCGCAGGCGAAGACCGCGGTCGAGAGGAACATGATGCAGAGGCCGATCATCATCGGTATGTCGTAGCCGATCCTGTCGATCAGCGCACCCGAGAAGGGATTGACCATGAGCTGCACGATGGCCTTCGAGGCGAACAGCACGCCAGTGGCCGAATCCTGGCCGTGATGGCCGTGCGTGGTCGCGTTGCCCGGCTCTTCAGGGCCGAAGGCTCCCACGTACTTCAGATAATCCGGAATAATCGGCACTATCACCATGTAGAGCATATTGTCGAGCAGGAGGGCGATCGAGACGATGATCAGCACGAGCTTGCGCTGCGCCTTCGGCTCCTGCAGCTTCGTCCAGATAATCTCCTTGAGCTCCCCTACCTCCACGTTGAGTATCGGTATCGTCGTCATGGCTTCACGAGCTAGACCGTCTCTTCCAGGGCCTAATGGGAGTAACTAACCGCGAACGCCTCGTGCGACCTTGGGAGTGACGAAGAGATCGTCGCGATTGGGGCGGCGCGCATCAGGCCAGGCCGGGGGTAACCTACAACAGATCACCGAGTTGGCACGGTTAGCTACCGAATCACCGACGCACCTAACCCGCACTCGTCTTTATCCTTCATTTACATCCGGTCCGGACGCGATAACACGGTCGCCTGCTTTCTCTCGAGATTCTCTTCTTTTTTTTTTGATTCTTTTTCTTTTTTTTTTTTCTTTTCTTTTCACGACAGAGATCGCGAGCGGGAAAGAGAGACTAGAAGAAAGGGGAGCCCTGACCCGGCCTGGTCAGCGCGTACCAATTCCGCCCAACCCCAACCGGACGCATCCTAGAGGAGAGGCTCCTCGGGATATTTTCCTCGCTTTTGCACGTGCTTCCAGACATACACTACCGACCACAAGTGTCCGGATGCCTAGCGGATTCGGGATGAATGGCCTGCTAATGGTACAATAAACGACCTTCAAAACGCTACGGTCGTTTTCTTACTCGTTCGAGAAACGTTCCTTATGTCGATAATAGCGTGGTATTTCTAAGGTAACGTAAGAGAGAGAGAGAGAGAGAGATGAGGATAGACATGGTCGTAAGGTATTTTGGTGAATTCCGCATACGTGTATGTAAGTGTCCGGAGACTTTTGGACGGTAGTGTGCGTGCTTCCGCGTGTAGTTGAGGCGAGTCGTCTGGTCGTTCTTCTCTCGCTTATGTTTTACACGGCGGGTGTGAGGGCAAACGCGACACCGGGTGGAGGCTCCCCCTCGACAAGGCGGCACGACGATCGGTACCTAGCCACCTACGCTTTGTATCGCGTTACGCCGAGACAAACATGCGGACCTAGACGTAAGATCAAGAGCGAGGGTTCGGCGTTTTGCACGCGGTAATTGGCGATACGAGGCTAAGGTAGATTCTCGGACTAGTTACTGGGTCAAGGCTCGAAGCTCGAACCTTGTTCTCCGATTTTAGACCTTTTGCGCGAGATGGTTGTATCGTTTAAACTAATAATGAAATAACTAGTTTGAAATCTGTCTCGAGTGATACGTTTTGAGGTAAGCGGTGTCGAGCGAAAAGGCTCGATGGTGGTTTGAAATTAATTTCGAACAGTCGCTCCTTGGATAGAGAAACTTCGATTATTCCAACTTGAATACGGCGGTGCAATGAGTACTTGAAGATACGTAACGTCACGTCGTTGTTTTGCGCGAAGTATCAGAATGCTTTATGTCCCCCCCACCAGACGTTGAAAATATTTAGTCGTACTTGAGATAGTTCTATCTTCTGAAATGTATAAATCCTTTACATCCTTTATGAAAAGATATTTGAGGTAATGTCGGTCGAACATCGCAGTGCAGCTTTGTAATCGATCACATTTTCGACTATGAGACGCGCGAAGAAATGTCGATAATAAAATCTATACTTCAATCCCGCGGTAGTCAGTAATATATCTGTACCTAAAGAATAAAAAAGCACGAAGACTGTATCACCTATTTCTCGACACGAAGCTTTGCTACTTTCGCGTCATAGGATTCTTTCCGTGGAATTTGAGATCGACGAACGTTGATGTCAAAAATTACTTTAAACCGTCGGTCAGTCTACTATTTCTTCATTTAAAAACGTAAAAGTCCATCAACCTCTCTTGCTTTTCAAATCAACGGCTATTTTTCTGCAAGTTTCCTTCACGATTTTTCGTCGCCACATCAACAGACTATTAACGATAAACTCTACTTCTAGCTCTCGTTCGATCATTATCATTCCTCAACTAGGACGACGAAAACGTGCCAGGTGCCGTACCACCTGCTTTTCACATCTACGTGTCTTCGCTTTTGTCCGATTCTCCGCCGACGAATGTCGCTGCCTGTCGGCACCCTCGTTTGTTAATTACGCCCGCGGAGGTTGATAACTTCGTCGACGACCGTAACGAGCCTCCGGAAGGGGAACGCCGTGGGCCAAGGAAAATGCGTGGACTTACCGGAGTTGCTGGCGAACTTCTGCCTGAGGGAATTGGCGAGGCGTTGGCGACCCGCCAAGGCCGGAAGTCCGGCGAGCAATCCGCTCAGAGTCGAGACGACGTCCGGTCCGTCCTCGTCCTTCGAGTCATTCACCGACTCCTTGGCTCCTTGCGTCCCCGGGCCCTCCACCTTTTCACCGGAATTCGAAACCGAACCTGGAAGGATCAACGACGGGACTGGCATTGATTCGTTGCTCATCGTAATGAAGAAAAAATGAATCGTTCGTACATCTTTCGTGGACAACGAAATTGATTTAGCTCGCGCATAATTATCTGTACGAGTGGATTATTATACTTGCTTATAAATATTTTTAATATATATCTTTGTCTTATAAATTCTTTATATCTTGTTCGGAAGAATTAGAAGCTGAACGTTGAATGCTCAAGTTGAAGTGTCGTGAAATACGGGCGTAAGTCGTGGAATTTTTGTTAGGAAGAAGAATTCAGCGGATAATCGTCAACGCGCGATGGGATTGATATAGAGAGTTTGTCTTGTATTCTAGAAGGAAGATTGCGATATCAACCATTATCTTAGGATTTAACTTGGAAACTTCAACACGGAATATATAAGTAGCCATCATCGAAACGAGGAGTGACAATTACAATGTTAAATAATACAGCATATTTCATATAAAACCTAGCCTCCTACTTTGCAAATCGAGTACGATTTCGCGTATCGTCTTCTTAACGTATCAAAACGAGCTTTAATATCTTGAACCATATTGTATAATTCGTGAGATTGATATGCGCCTCGAACAATCAGTGCAAGCAGCGTTTAATGAAGACAATACGCGTATTGGGCCGCGCAAACGTATAAAACGAACAAAGCACGAATGAGCCGTCGTGTCGATTTACCAGAAAGTCTGCTTTGCACGCGAGGCGATTGTTACGGCTTGTATCGATTCTCAAGGAAAATGTATGCAGCAAACGCGCTGGTGCCTCGATTTAATCGTTTCTCGCAAGGATAACGCCGTCGAACGACTTCGGCACCTTCCGTACATTCGATCTCGCCTCGCTTATACGTAGGAACGGCACCACGAATGCACCTGCGACGGTTGGCTGCTTTTTATATATTTCTCCTTTAGAACCGACACATTTTTCCGTAACCTTCCTATTATCTTATGCACGCGTTACCGGCGGACAGAGTATATTTAGCGGTGGTGCTTCTATGTATAACGGTTGGTACCCTCGGCACATCGCGTTTGCAGAAACTTGGATATTACACACGTGCGTGCATTCCCAAGGTAATTTTTACCCCTTACACTTTCGCGATATAGTGATTTGGACAGCCACGTATCATTTGTCATTCTCCCGATCGTACGAAATATTGAAAGCCAGTCCCGATGCGATGCCCCGAGCCGGCGTAATAACAAAGAAGGCGCTGCTCGTCTCTGAGATCGAATCAACCTTGGAAAGTACGATTATAATCTTTAGGTCGACAAGGAGGCGATTTGAAGCCTTTGCAGAGGTAAACAGCGGAAGCGAAAGGTTCGACGTGGAGAGCGCATTTTTTATGAACGAAGTTATTAATATGTGAGTAGCGCGCTATCCAAGATCCATTATCGATAAGTCGATGCTACGTAACTGCCGAGAAGGACGTTCCATATCACTCTTGGCCTTATAAAGGGACGCCTGGTCTAGGTGTTGTATACGTAGAACAACAATTTGCAATCGAGTTGGTACTCATCGATAATCCTCGATCATCAAAGCGGATGCTATTTTAGAGCCGGTAAAGGTTTGGGTCAAGAAATTATGCGTTAAAGAATTTCGACAAGAAAACAAGATGATATATACTGAGTCTATTCGTTTGTGAACAAACTTTTTTAAGAAAATGTAGCGCTTGTTACGTACGCTGGGTCAAAATTTATATTTTCAAATTTGTTCCGATACATCGTGGAAATATTTGTTACAACTTTTTCGTAAAATCAGTCTCGTGAAAAATGAGATAGTGGACCTTTATTCTAGTTCATAAATAATCTGCTTAAAGTAGCGACCTTGATCATTGAACAAAGTTTACTACGAAGTATTTACATAGTTTTATAAATCTATATAATTAACGTAGTTTAATTGTACCGCCGTAAACGTTACATCTACTTTTACAAACAATATCCAGAAAACACTATGGAATACCTGAGCAAATTCACAGTATTGTATCTATTACCCCTACTGCATGATCTAATCTGCTAATCGCGAATCTGTAATTGCATCCTATTTCAGCTCCGGTAAACCACCGCGTCCATTTGTCAACTTGAAATATTTAACGAAGCATAATTGCGCCACAGCAGGTCAGACTTCCATTCTTAGACTTTATACAAAATTCAGAAACTTTTACTGGTTATCCGAACATGATTATAGGGCTCTACTTATGTCGTGACCTGAAACTACAAAGGTAAAAGAAGAAATGTGCCTTATAAAATTTTATTTTACCTCAACCTTCATAAACCACGCTATCGAATGATCGATCTTAGATATTTGGCAAACTTTACGTTTATGTTTTTTTTTTTGCGTTGTTCATCAATCGCTATAATAATTCAGCCTAGGTCCTGATGATTTATGCGTGTCTATTTCTCATAAATGTTTTCTTTTAAATATATAGTATGTATATATCTTAAAAAAAATCTCTATTAACGATAGACGAATGATAAACTTGAATTTTTCGTATGAAAATCCAAACTTATATTCATTGAGCTACCGTAACTTACAAAAGTCTACGTAATTGTATTATCTATATCCCTTCATATTGCATTACATCGAGAAACTATTTCTCAACATCTCACCAAGACCTTATGGCCCAACCTACGCAGCGTGGATTTAAAAGCCCAGAGGTCGAAAAAAAAAGTGTACGCGCATAGAAAACATGCCACTAATAAGACCTCCATCCCCAAATCTCACGCTAAAAGTAGGGTAATTTTAATTCGGTACACCAACCCCCTAAGTTCACGACAAATCCAGAGACCTCAACCGAGTATCTCGCCAAGATCAGAAGATCTTACCTATATACAATAACACGACCCGAAACTACAATTCCAGAAAAATAAGCGCATGGAAGACGCGCCATCCGTAAAACCAGCACCACGTAACTTTACACCAAATCCAGAAACCCGAATTCTTTACCTCGCCACAATCACAAGACTCTGCCTACACAGTGCGAACCAAAAGTAAAATCCCTAGAATCAACAAGAAGAAGCGCATAGAAGATCCCCCGGTAATAAGACCCCCCTCCGATCTTACACCGGCCCAAGGGCCTCAACCTGGTACCTCATTAAGATCACAAAAGTCTACCACCCTCCAAAGATACACTAGCCGAAAGAACCAACAGTACTCGCGTGTAAGACACTGCTCCTCGCAAAAGCTCCACCCTCTGACTTCCCATCAACCCCAGGAACCGCAACCCGTTACCTCGCCAAGATCAGCTCCATCCGCACAACACCTGCCCAAGAGTACCATAACCGGGCGCACCAAGAATACGAATAACGAATAAACAATAACAACCAACCATAGCAACAAGCAGGACTATACCCGTCAGCTGCAAGATCAGCACCCCATCAAGACCTTACAACCGTGACACACGATCCCCGTCCCACCAAACCGCGTACCATTCGCGCCTTCAAAAATCGCTTCCAAAACAAAGGAGCCAGAGGGTGGAGAAGAACGAGAGAGAGAGAGAGAGACAGAGAGAGAGAGAGAGAGAGAGAGAGAGAGAGAGAGAGAGGGAGAGAGAAAGGGTAAATAAAAGGGAAGAAGCAGGGGTTAGTCGGAAGATCGACAGGGGTGTAGAAAGGTACTTACCGAGACCGAAGGGCTCCCGATGGCACGGGCGTTTCGGCGTGTCTCTCCGTCGGGGTGGCTATGCAACGTCTGCCCTCGGAGTCCTCCCCGCCACCGTGTCGTGCGGCGCCCTCTTCCCATCTTCGCGACCCCCGAAGAGGAAGGCGCGGCAGGGCGCAGCCGCGGCTTCGAGGGTCCGGGGATTGGCGGCGCCGGGCTCGTGCGTCAGCCCCCAAACCCTCCACCCTCGCGGCCCCCCGGCCCCTCCCTGCCGCCAGCCGCTGGCTTTCACCCCCAGCCGGCGGGGGTGCCGGCAGGTACGAGCGACGACGGTCGATGCTGCGCGGTATTTCTGGCGCCAGGTCGATATCGGCCTCACCTGTGCGACTGTGGGCTGCTGCTGCTGCTGCTGCCAGAGCCTCGGAGAAAGGGGTTCTCGAGCGTGGCGAACGCGGCCCCGGCCAGTGCTCTTCAACCACCTGAGAGGTTCGATTTCTTCCAGGAAACTGGACGGATGCCGCGCTTCCCGGTGATTCGGATGCCGCATCGACTCCGTCCTCCTTACTTCTTTACCTCTGCTCTTGTACGTTTTTTCATAGAGGCCCGACCTTGTCGCTCGACTCGAATAGCTTTGCGACGATTATTCCGATGAGGTCGCTTGGGTTGGAGGATAAGAGGTATGGTGGTGGTTCGGAATTCAGCTTAGATAGTAGGTCCTAAATTAGTAGGTTGCTTAAATAGAATGACCTTAGCAGTCGGTGCTGAAAAATGAATTTAAAAAAAAAAAGAAAAAAGAGGTATGGTGTGCGTATTGTGGGGGAAAGTTTGGAGAGGCTATGGGTGGATAAAGATTTAACCGCTTGGTATTGGGACTGTGGAGACGGCTGGGATGGCTGACTGGTTGTTTCTTGTATGAGTAGTACGTTTGCTTTCTGCGCTGCGTGGGCGATTAAGGGAGACGTATTTACCTTCCCCCTTTGGTCCTTGTTTTCTTGAAAGATATCGTATGTGCGCAGTGTGTCTGATATAGGAGTTCGTGCTACCGCGGTTTGGCTGCCTCGAATTCGCTTGATTATCGTTCTGGCGACTTTCGAGAACCGCGTATATGCTCGCCGTTTGGGATTATTGAATTGTGTTGTTACCGGTTTAGTTCTATGCGTAACATCGAATTCCTATGGATTCGCAGATTCTTGTCGAAATTTCTCGAATTTATCACGATGGGTTTCTCGAGATTTTCCATCGCTTTACTCCGGCGTGTGAATGATTAAATGGATTCGCTTACTTTCGATATACTGTTCATTACTTTTTTTTTTTAACTTATTTAAAGCGTCGTTAAATATGCCAAGACGAAAGCAGGCAGGTATAGCCTTGGTTAAATTCTATTTGAAAAATGGTTTCCGATGCGTTTGATTTTCTGGAGCTGGTTTTATGGACGCTTCCAAATTACACGAGTGACCCTTTTGTTTTTATCGATTCACGGAACAGCACGAGCGCTCACGGACTTTCAACAAGTTTGCTAATTTTGCCCTATGGAGATCCATCGACCTTGGTTCGGGGACTTTGGGTTCGTTAATGGTAACGGAATTAACGGGTAATTTTGTAGAGAAAGAATAAATATGCATATTGTCTTTTTCTTCCACCAGAAAATGTACCGTTGTTTATGACGTTGTTCTTTTAATTAATTATTCGAAAGTTCGTCTTCCATAAGGAAAATCAAAACCAGGATTTCAAACATCATCTTTAAACTGAACAAAATCACGTAAACGGGAGACGCATCAGAAGTATTATACATAAACAAATCAAATGTGTGAAGTCGATGGCGACTTAAAATCCATCTCCAATAATACATTTTATGCGACTCGATTTTAGTAATCAAAACTTCAATACAAGAACAATTGCACAACGTAATGATTCTTTGACTATAATACTGACCGCCATTCGATCAAACGAAGTAAAAGGACATGAAAAATTGAATGTGCATATATAAATACGAAGAACAGCGGAAGCCTGAAACGTCGATCTGAATTTTTCGTACAAAATCAAGATTATTAAAAAACTCTAACGAGCATATGGTACAAAGCAAACGACGGTTGTAAAAACACGGTACCTTTCAAAATTACAACGAAGCTTTGGTACAAGCCTCGTTAAAATGGAAGGCTTTTTGCATTAATGAACGTAATTTAAAATCGTCCTTCTTGTTTATACGCGATATTTGGATTGGACGAGGACAAAGGTCGCACTGGTCTCGACGGCTCGTTAACAAAGCACCCTATTAACGTCATCGATACGTTGGACGTTACGATATTTCAACTTTATTTACCATTTCATTCCTCATAAATCCAGCTTCTCTCGTGTAAACATTAACGAAAAATAATCGTGCGCGCTGTGCGCCGCTGATACCATACGGTAACTCTTTGACCAAGATCCAAATTCCTCCCTTAATCCCTTTAACTTCCTACATAAAACGCACAACCTTTCACATTTTTCGCTAAATTTATAATCATGGAAAAATAATGGTATGCAACACACAATCGTTGGTCTTAAGCAAACTTACAAACATGATCGTACAAAAAAGAAGAAATTGCGTACATAACGCAATTTCGAAGTCGCGTTAGATCAATTTAATGGCCACATCAATTTTCCATGTACGAAGCGTGCATTTTCCAGGGGAAATCAATTTTATCCATATACTTAAAGGAATGCCCTCTTCGGTGTCAGGCTCCATTCGCATTCGTTGAAGTTCCCTGTATCGCGAAAGAGGAATCGATCTGGCAGAGGGACCACCGTTGAAGTTACCGTAAAATAGAAAGGACAAGTCGGTCATGAGAATAAATCCCTCTTTGTTTTGGGAAATTTGAAAGCGCACAATACTTCCAGGCGAGGCACGTCGAATATTTCGGTTGACACGTGAAGCGACGATATTTTGAAATGCACGATAGAAGCCACAATACTCTCCTCAAGACGACCAAAACCTAGACCCTTCAACACCCCACTTGTTCTTTGCCGAGTATTATTAAACCCTCTATACAATAAATGATTGTTCCGGTTTATTTATAAAGTACGCCTTCCTTTAAATAAATCTTAAAATCGTGGCGTCGAACGTGAATGCAAATAAACCACTGTGAATAAGATACGAAATCAGTTGTTACGAATCCTCGTATAAATATACATTCTTATATAAACCTATCTTTGCATGCATGAATATACGATGATATACGATAGGAATAAAAGATGTGTATATAATAAGTATCCTTGTCACATCGCGCGAACTTTCATTATACTTGTTCGTAATGCACGAGTAAATTTCACGTTTGCAATAACATCACGCATTGCGGAATATATCGATACACTCCGCGCGAGTGCACAGGAAGCGATGAATCGTAGGAGTCAAAATCGCAGGAGTATCGAATTAGCGTGGAAAGGGTTAAACCGTGATCCTCGGCTCCGTGGCCATGTTGATCGTCGGTCTGACAGACAGGTTAACGCGGAGATGCGATCTAAAGGCTCCCAAAGCGATCGTCCCACACGGCTTCCGTGAGATCGTGAAGGGGATGGCTTCCACGCCTGACAGCTCCACTTTTTTTTTTCTCCCCGGATCGAAACGACTTGGGATCGGCAGTCACGATTCGTGGACGACGCCAGGATTCATAACGTGAGAACGGGAGAAGGATGTGGGTACGCGTGATACAGAAACTAGGTCTACAAAAGTTAACGTCCGACATTTACCGCACCTGTCCTCATCCACCCTCTCCTTTTTAATCCGCGAAACGTGCTCACAACCGATCGCAGGTTGCGGGTAGGGAGGGGGAAAAAGGGGTGCCAAGGAAATCGAGAACGAGGCTCACCTTTCGTTTTTAGAAAACGATTTTTTTACTAAAATTGAAAAGGGGTAAGACTCGTGGATGTATTTCTCACAAAAATGATAAACATTCGTGTTTTATTGAGTTTAGAAAGTGGATGAGCAAGTGAATAAATGAATAAGTGTGATCGCTGCGAGTCAATGATTTTTTAAAAATGTCGAATGCAAATATAATTGATACAGTGCGATATGCGTTAAGAATTGCATCGCGATCTCACGAGTGTGAAGGAATGTATGTAAAAGAAAGTGTGAGACAAACGCGGGGGTCAATAGGACAGATTATAAGCCGTTGTTAATGATACATAATGTAGATCGAGTTCTGATAGTATTTAAGAGAAGGCACGTCAAAGTAAAACACGAAGAATTTTGCTGTGAAGAATAACGAATCTCACGATCTACGTATGTTGGTGCAATAAAATATCCTGTAGAATAATAATCAACCCCCAAACTTGAGATAGAACGATCTGCGACCATACGCACATCGACAGAAGCAACTTGTCGCGTTTTGTAACAAACCTGTAAAAGTTCCACTGTATCAAGACGTACCACAATGTGCGTCGAAAGGAGTAACTCGTCGCATTTAAAAGTAAATTTAAAAAAGCTCCACTGTATCGTCATGGTGAAAATTACGTGCATTTTCCAAACACTCGATCTGGTTTACTCGCAACTTAGTTTGTCACTGAGCTCCACGTGTGAACGACACGCTTTGACCTGCGGTTTTTTTCCTTTTTCAAAGACTTTCCCGTGGCTTCATCCTTCCGAGGACTTTCAAGGTCCGAACCTTGCGGCTCGTAAATTTCTTGGGAAGTACTTACGTACTATCCTCTTGATTTCAGCCTTCGTATAATCGTTTTCGTACGTTTAGCAGTGTTCTATTAATACTAAAAAATTTACCATTCATTTTTATATGCACACTGCGCGTATTACATTTTATATAATAGCTTTCAATAAATTAATGCCTCTTGCATTGTAAAATAGAAATGTAAAGGATTATCGTACTGCACTACGAAATATCCATTTACGGAATTTTTCCACAGTATTGTAAAATGTATATGTCTTTATATGAAAGTTTATTAAGCAGGTGAAAGAAAAGTAATTTATTTCTTACCTTTGTAGTTCTGCTTTATATAAATGGAGTTCGAGAAATATGATAAACACCGTGGTATAAATATTTGTTCTCAAAAGAAAATTAAGCGAACCGACGATTTGCAACTTCAGGAATTCAAGTCTGCAGCGTAAAAATAAGAAGTTCGCGATCCCAACCGTTGTTTATACAAATTCTCATGTATTATTCATCACGGCAACAGACAATTTCAAATAGTTTGTAAATAAAGATCTATGGAAACGGTGCTAATTTGCATAGTTCCTGTAGAACATCTTTCCTCCAAGTTCAATCGCATTCGTATTACCCACCAATCTAGATTCTAAAATTTATATGAAAAATAATTTCATTCCTCGATACATCCTGCAAAGTATCTTGTAAAAATCAAAGATGTTCCCTCTTCAAAACCTTTTCCACGGATGGGAAAATGATGATCGTGCAAAGAGCCTCGCGGATTACCCCAGAACTGTCACGCAAAAAGCGAGACGCGCTATTTCGAAATTCAGCAAGACATCAGAATGGAATATTCATCGAGACTCTACAATGTGGCAATCCGTCTACAGGCCGCACGGTATTTAAATACGGTTCCCAAGGGATCTCGGTTGGGTGACGCGATGAAGGAGCAAATTAATGTAAATACCCGCGCGGATAAGAGAGCGCGGCAGGTTTGCAATGGAAACGTCATTTCATTATTCCTCGGGAGATGAGTGACTGGTTTTATGGCGAACTTTATATCGCGCGCTACTAATGAAGGATACCCTTTGTTACCCCATCTCTAATTACGACATTGACGCGGCCTTTTTACGACCTAAACCCCGCTTGAGACCCACGTGCTGCAAGATGGGAAGCTAGAGCGAGCCTATTTTAATCAAACCGTTCGTAATTATACCGAACCGTGCCTCCGCGTCACTCAGAATCCGTTCATTAGGGAAAGTGAAAAAAAGATCTTCGTTTTGCACACGAAACTTCGATCGAAGTACGAGTCTTCCTTGCAACTGACTTGTCCTGAAGTATGGATGTTCTCTCGATATCTTAATCGAGTATGAATACTCAATTAGCAGCGAATTAAGACAGCGGTAGGATATACGTGCTGCACAATAAGTCCTTTGCAGTGAACCGAAAAGGATGACCGATCGCGCGAAAAATTACGTTGTACCGGTAATCGACATTAAAGTGATGTATGGTTCGAAAGTGCAGAGAACTCCGTGGAGAATACGAGGATTCGAACACGATCCATCACTTTGAAATTTCCGTACGAAATATACAAGTTGCGGACCTAGTAATTCGGGGTCCATCTCGAAGTACTAACCTGATTAGCTGCCTTCGAGAAATCACAGGGACGATGTCAACGATCTTCCGGATAATCAACCGAAGGTACGTCTATAATTTTACCCACGTCGCGATAACGCAATAAGGGGACGATCGCGCGAAATACATCGATCGAATTAACAAATAATCTAATAACTATCTCATCCTTTAATCTCTACCGAATAGAATGTTACATTTAACGTATAAATAAATCAAGCATATTACTTTCAAGAATAATCACAATACATCGTATTTTCAAGGATTTTGTATTCGAGTATCATACTTTGAAGAATAATTAAGATACATCGCATGTACAGCTCAAGTACCAGTCTGGCCAATAAGAAACGAATAACGTCGGTGCCCGAGATCAATTTCTCGAAACGGCGACAAGAAGTGCAAAATTCAGTAGCAGCTCAAATCGAATTGGGAACGGTTATTGAGCCACCTCGAGGGACGATGACGGGCGCTAATTCCTTTACGAGTTGAATCACTCCGACGAGGAATCGAAATCATCGCGCGAGAAGCGGGGAGGCATTTTAATGCAGACCAGGAGTAATTACGTAGGCGTGTACGTGCGTAAATGTCGAGTCACGTCTCGGGTCGTGGAACTCCGTGGCGGTGTGGAAAAAGAAAAGAAGGCGAGGAAAGAAACCGATGAGAAAGAGCCGCCGAGCGGAATATCAAACGAACAAGCCGTGTAATTCGGTTCCGTGCGATCGAGTTCACCGGCTCTGAACAGGGCGGCGTTGCACCAAATCTCTCGCAAAATCTTGTTAGAGGCGGGAAGGAGGAAGGGGGGAAGGGAGGAGGGAAAACAATCCCTTCGTCCCTCCGTCGCTAATTCTTTCGGATACTTGGGAGGCGAAAAACGCGCCGTTTACGCGTTTGGAAAGGTGAAATATGAGGAGCTTTATCGCTTTTGAAATGCGTTGATAGTTTAAGCGGATGTTCTGTTTTACTACATTGTGTTTTACTGAAAATGTTCTTTTTCTTACTAAATAATGTCTTGCAAGATGAGCAACATTCGCATTTATTCGCAGTTTTGTCCGATACATTCTGGTGCGAAGGAGGACAAATGTTTTCGGGTTATTTTGGTTTAGTGAGGAGTATTTATATTTAAGCTGGCAATAAGATTGATATAATAGAAAAGAACTTTAAACGATCTTACGGATAGTATGGACCGCCGAATCTTTCTTCGAGGATTAATAATATCCCACTAATCTCAAATTTGTCATGCACGTTGGTCTAATTCGGTAAAAACGTAAGGCGCACGATTATCCGTGTGAAATGAAGAGATTCCGCTGCTTAATTATCTCGGTGAAAACCAGAACGAATTTCCGCATTTGCCGCTCGTAATTCGACAGTGAAAAAGTAGGAAATGGAGGAAGGTAAGAAAATAAAGAGGTCGGAGGATTGCGTATGAGAAGAACAAAGCTGCGATTCTCCAACGGAAGAGTGCGTCTCCGGTTCGCGATATTGTTCCTCTATCTTTTTCGACGCTCCACCTTCCGAGTTTCTGCGCTAGACAGCCGTGCACGGGTTTTTTTCCCCTTCTTCCTTGCATTTTCAGCGCCGAGTATTAAAGTCACTCGCCATAGATCTATCGCTTTAAGGAGAATTTTGAACGGTCTATTTTAATCCACGCTTGTTTAAATAAAATACGGAAACATTAAAATAAGTAGAAAATAATTTAAGATAAGGAAAAATAAGTTTCGATGAGATTTTACTCTTTAAATGCATGAAGAAAAAGAGAGCGAGAGAGAAATTTGCTAGTAGCAAAACCGACAAAAACGGAGCCGAAACGACATCCGGTGCGAGCGGAAGAGGGTTGCCAATCGAAAGTTAATTTTGCGAGATGGCAAAGGGCGGACTGGCGCTTGATTGAAATTTGATGGAACCGCACACGCGTGGATGCAAGTGGAAATGACACGTTGTAATTATGAAAAGCATTATCCCCGTCTTGGTTTTGAAACCGTTACGTTGTCAACGTGCGGGAAGTTGCAATTTTAAGAAAAATTGGTACAAAAATATTCTGAGGTGCGAGTAACTTTTACGCTCGGTTGGGATTGTAACAAATTTATTACCATGATACGTAACTTCACGAATACGATTTTATACCTGGACTCTTTACTATTTCTTACATATCCTTTGACATTAAATAATTTGAAGGAAAGTCGTGCGTGTAAAAGGATTTTTACGTTTCATTTTTTATTTTATGTTAACGTTTTATAATATATTATATAATAATGATAATTTTTTACATTTTTTCGTATAAATTACGATTATCTTTTAATGTGGCGTTTGCAATATTGTTTTTTGAATAAGAAAACTGGAAATACGGACTTATTACTGACGATTCTTTTACTAAGTATGACTGAAATAAATTGCTGCTGGCATTAACACAGTGAGAAACGGTAAAAGAAACCGATTGAAACTGTCCCGTGACTTTCAAGAAAAAGGAACACCGACCTTGCTAACAAAAAATAGATTAGGGCGGTTTTCTTGCTACTGGATTGCACTATGACAGAGAAAAATTCAGAGGTACTTTATTTTACAGCACGAAGTACTTCTCTAACACGTATCAGCATACAGCCAACTTTTTAAATAATATGTATTATTTTTACTTGTTACTATTCGAGGCACAGGTACTGCTTGACTTGTAAATTTCATAATTTGTATTACACCGTTTAAGTCTGTCTTGTATCATTTTAAGGCCGAATTCCTTTTATAAATATTTCTCAAACGATTAAACATCTAACGATAAACGTGACAAAAAAGAAGCTATCATCGAATAAATTTTTTTTTAACTTTAAGAGAAATGAAAGAAATTACTGCTGTTATAAAATCAGAAAATAAGACGTGACCAGTATTTTTGTATCTGAAAGTATAGCTATAAGATTTTAAAAATTTGCCATTTAATCGATGCGTCGATTGGAATTGTCACTTATACATTATATTCACATATCTATTAAAATTAATGTTTATGTATACATTTCAAAGTTTCACTCAACGCGTAGTACAACTCGACCAATTCTCTCGATGATACGTGCAAACTGAATGTTCCTCTCCTATTGTGACGTCTATTAAAGCTGCACTTTTATTTTTCTAATTATTCCTATCATGTCCACGGTGACACTCGTTTTTAAATATTACTTTGATCGCACAATGGACTTCCAGTCATGCTTAACGAGGAGATGCATTACGAGACCTTTCGACGCGTAAAAGGGAATCTTGCCGTCATCGGCAATGCTATTCTCTTTATCCAGAACGTGAGATCGTTCCTCTAGTCCATTTGAATCCGTCTTGAAACGACAACGTGACTGAAACTAAGCGTCAGCCTGTCTCATGCCTTATATTCTAGGATAATTGCGATGAGTTCAGACCGTCAAGAGAGAAGAGATGACGCGCAAAATTCGTAACGAGAGTACGTAAAACGCCACATTTCCTCGAATCGGCTTTGGCAGGATAGACAATCGAGAGAATACCGTGTCGAAAATATTCCGATAACCGAATTCCATCTTCGCAGTGAAATGCATTTTTATCGACGGACCATAGACTTTCCTACTCGCAAATAATACATAAATTCGACATCACTTGACATTTTAGTTTATTTTAAAAAAATTACTTGAAAAATCGCTTGAAAGAATCACTTGAGATTTTAGTTTAAGGTTTTTTTTTTACTAATTTTCCGCGTCGCCTACTAAGGTCACGTGACCTAAGATTCACTGATCTAGAGTGGATGCCTGAACTACGATATATACATGACAAAGAACATTCTCCGTAGATCATGAATAGGATTTAACCCAGGATCCTCCGTCTGAAAATCCGATCGTACCATCCGTCGAAACTCCGTTTTCACCCTCAGCCTCAGAACCTCGAAGCCCAATCGTTCGATCCATGACACGATACCACAGACGTTCCTTAACTCTACATATAAACCACTTACGCCTCCAGCATAACCCCTCCGCTTACGCGCTACCTCTTAAATCATCCACAATTTCCCATCGCGCCAAATTACTCTAAATCAAATCCCACGAGTCATCAAACGATCCATTCCCATATCCAACCTATTCCTCTTCTTCCCAAAACCTTTAGATCCTACGGAAAGGGCGATTAACCGTTTTAGTGCCACGCAGCGCGATCTCCACTGTGCTGTTCATGCACCAGTGGTGACCAGTATCGCGATGTTTGGTCACGATCGTCAATTCGCAACGCGCTCGCTTCCGAATGCATCTCATTGCCAGTCCGCCAGAGTTTTTTTTTTTTTTTTTAATTCATTTTTCGGCACCGACTGCTAAGGTCATATGGCCTAGGACCTACTGTTTAAGGTGGATTCCGAACCACCAGACCTACGATATACATATCACATAGAAAAACCAGAGGTGATGGGCGGGATTCGAACCCGGGTCTGCCGCGTGGCAGTCTGACCGCCAGGGTTTCCTCTCGTAATTACTCGTTTCTTTCAAATAACCGTCAACAACCTGCATAATTAGCGGTCTTTCTTCAACACATTGAGTCCCAAGGTCTATTTTAAACAATATTTCGAGGAAAAAAAAAGAGCAGCACAACCGTGTCGATAGGCATTACTCGTATACAAATGAAGGAATCGCTATCGCTCTTCATAGTACATTTCGACACGGACTTTCAAAAACCCCTGGCACTAAAACGATCGAAGCATAATCACGGCCTCGAAATCCTAGAAAAAAGATTCGCCACCGTGGTTTAAAGAAGGAACGACGAAATCGTTTCGGTATATCCCGCAACCCCTCGTCTGGTCGTCTGCCAGCCGCGTGATTCTCACTCCCCCTCCTCGAACACCCTACCCCCGCCCCCTGTGCGCGACGGGGGTCCTCGACTGGAAGGAGGGTACCGTGGGGGCTCCAGGACGGGTCCCTCTGTTTGATCCGCAAACACTGTAATTGCCTAGAATATTATATTAGGTACGCCGTCGTGGATGAGGGCCTGGCGGGGATGGAAGTCGCGAGGGGGTGGCTGGTGAGCTCGAGGGGCGGCTGGAGGGGGCGGCGGCGGCGGCGCCCTGGCGAGCAACCAGTACGCAGGAACAATAATTTATTTTAGTTCCACGGAAGGGAACGTGCCGCTGGCAGGTATGCATTAAAGAGTTCTCGGGTTTACACACTAGGCGCTTTCCATCGCTCTTCCCTCCTTGGCGAGGATCCATCTCGCTCCTTCTCCGGCGCGGTTGCCATCGGATAATCAAAGGACGGCGCTTATTGGACGGCCAACTGACGTGCCTTTTACAATGGGAAGTCTGAATGTCCGCCCGATAAGCGGAGACGGGGCTCGGAATGGGGGAGGAAAAATTGGGAATGATCCTCGATACCCGAAGGATATCTAAAGAGAAAAAAAGAATAAAGAGCGGATGCGAAGCGTAAAATATATTTCCGTGGCTACGTCCGATGTCGCGTTATACCCTGGCGATTTTAAAGGATCGTCGGAATTGATGCACGTCGGGGTTTTCTTAAGGGGTATCGTCTCTGGAGAAATAAAGTTTAAGTGGGATGAAAAGTCGTATCGGAGACACGGGCGGCGGAAGGGGGAGAAGTAAATTCCGAAAGTTCGAGCGGGATTTTCCCTCGAAGGCAACAGCGCCGTTTTGGAATGTTTGGTTTATCCTTGGGATCGACGAGGATCCCTGGCAATTAGCGATAAACGGGGGACGCGGATGTTTCGCCGGACGATGCTCGTTGCATACGAGAGGTGAAACCGTGGCTGGCACTTAGGCATGCCAACTCGAGAGGCATCCCATCGAGACCTTTCTCTCGAATACATTTCTTCTACCAGGTAGGATCCTTTTTAGGGACAGAGGCCCTCGCGGATTAACGAGAAACTCCGCTCGCGGGCTTAACGAGTCTGGTGGACAAAAAGAAACCTAAATTCCTGGATATCAAAAACGAATTACACGCTGGAATATCGGTGTTCTTGCCCCGGTGTCCTCATCAGCGATGAAGTTTCTCAAGAGCTTTTGGAGTTTGGCAATAAATCCGCAAATCGTTCTCCGCGCTCCCGTGCACGCCTCTCTGGAGTGCTCCTCGCTCTCCCGTGGCCATTGCCTCGATTTCCTTTTGGCAGGCCGATCATTTGCAACGCGTACGCGAAATCGATGCTCGCACCTACCACGGCTGCGCTTACGTAAATCCCATTAAGCGTGCAATCCTCGATTAAGATTCCATGGGAGAACGAGGATACCGTTACGACGCGATCGAAGGTTCCTTTATCGTTATTATTGGGTTAGCGAACCGGGCTGGTGCGCGATGGACTTCCTGCTTTTTATGGTAATTTCGCTTAGCGTAAAACAGCCTGCGTACGTAGATTCTTTCTTCCGTTTAGCTTATCCGCTTATGCATCTTTTGTTCTTCATGTTTGTATATTAATACCAGGAGTCTTCTATTCGCTATTTTTATGTCTATTGTTACTGTTATTATTCTTGTGTACGTATTATATTTTGTGCTAGGCGTTTTGCGCTATGTATTTTTGTACTAGGCGTTTTGTCAGTTTTTAATCATCCTCGATCTAAAACTCATTGCTCGTGTAACTATAATCGTGGATAAATAATCGGATGAGGATCGTTTAGTAGGTTCATATAGTAAAAAATCGTCTTGGATAGCGAGCTTTTTTATCATTGTTTTACCCAAATATATATATGTGCGTAAGGGAAATATACTGTTTATATATATTTAGCTTGGAACCACGAGTCTATTTTATTTTAAATCGCTATATGTTGAATCTCTACGCGTTCTAACAGTATGCAAATTTACAAATGTAGAAATACGCACTGAACGATGATAGGCACTCGAAACCGTTTCTAGCCAACGAGTTTTCCCTTTTATACGTCCATGATTATTATCTTGCGTCCAAACATATGTCCTTGACGCATTTCATTATTCGCTATTCCCACTAATCTAAGAGCTGTTCGTAACTCGTTTTGTTATCGCCTCCGCGATTTTGGTTCCCGTCGATCGACAGGGTGTTGCCACCCTTTGTGTCATTCGTCATTCCTGGACACCAGCTGCCAATACGTACGTTATTTGCGGCGAAGCCCGGCATTTAAGGAGAATCTTATGCGGCACGTTATCGGAAAGAGACACGTGCCATGGCGATTATTCCTTTATCGTACACGGACTATCGCTGGAAGCATCGACGTCCGCAATAAAGATGATCTTTGGCGTATTACGTAGAAAAGCACTTACTCGCTTCTCCCAGAAGCATTGAGGGTAAGTCGATTAAACGAAAACGTTTTGATCTCGATACCGCCTGACCGTCGTTTCTCGTTTTATCCCGTTGTGTCTAAAGTTTGACTGGATTTGCTCGTTATCGTGGCGTCGAATATCGCTTCGTTCGAGAGTTGTTTTGAAATTATTGTTGGGAGGATTTAAATTTGACGACTGTTAATACGGATGTAATATAATATACTAAGTTTTTATCGATTGGATAGAATACTCTGTATCGCGTATAAGCAATAATGGATTTTATGGTGAAGCAATGTGTTCTTAGTGTACAAGAAAAATTGCACATAGCCTTAAATATTATTCTTGTTTATTAAGACATTCTTGAATTTTTGTAATTAAATGCTTTAAAATTTAGGAAATTTTAGAAACGTAAATTGTATTGAAATCTAGAATGACGTTCGAGTGATTTGTGTCGTTCTCAAGATTCACTCGCTTCGGGCCTCGCGGCGACGAGAGAATTGAATGCTCGTCAATACGTGTAAGCAGGATTTCTCTATGGTTATCATAATTAATGATTACAAGATTAATCTTAATTATACGAAGACAGTGATACGCGTGTTTGATGCGCGATCACGGAATTACGGAAGCGGTTACTTCGCGCGCACTTCAATCCGCGTAAGCGGATCGTTCGGATGTCTCTTGTCACAATACCAAATACCTCTTAAAACGTTCATACTTTTTCGTCATAAAAAGCGGATCAATCGACGAGACATCTTCAACACTTGCATTTTTAAAGAACAGTACAGTCTGCCTTTTTTATCCTATTGAAGCAAAAAAGAATCCAATTGTAATTAACCGATTTACGTATGGCCACATCATTTTTCGTCGAGACATAAGCAGCTTGAG
Organism: Ampulex compressa; assembly: GCA_038496175.1. Lineage (NCBI taxonomy): Eukaryota > Metazoa > Arthropoda > Insecta > Hymenoptera > Ampulicidae > Ampulex > Ampulex compressa. The sequence goes on from JBCFXI010000628.1 coordinate 110,488, forward strand.
AATTTAATCGACTCACGTCTGGTCGCTATATTGAGCCCAAAAAGGCGTACACTTTCGCTTTGGGAGAAAGAATTCCGCTGCCTGGCGACAGAACTCGTTACGGGATACGCGAGTACTTACGTACGATGGATCATTTGCAAGATTACCTAATGCGTCGCTAAATTATGAGCCGGCGTTCGAAATGAAATCGGCTAACTGGGTTAATGACTCTGACGATCACGGGAGCCAAGGTCATAGGCGTACATTATTCGTAACGCACGTAATTGTGCGCGTAGAGAAGAAAGATAACAGTCGGACTTCGCTAATTAAAACCGTCGGGGAACGAAGCTCCGGAACGTCCTGAGGTGCTGTGTCGCAATAAGAAGCACGTTCAAGGTAATTTTGTCGGATTAAATGATTCTATTATTTCCTTTGGCCCTCTTGAAACTGTCCTAAGTGTACGATGGCGACTAAGTAACGAAGCTTGAGGTATGTTGACATGCTGACGAAACGCACAAGATGTGCGACTTGCCAAAAATTCCTATCAATATCTTCATGTTTACGTAATCGTGTATGATTAATTACAAATTTAACTTTATGCATTGGAGTATTGTAAATCCTCTAGAACGACGAGCTTTTCAGACTTATACGTATACTTTAAGGCGCAGGTTTTTCTACCTTCATTTCTTCGGAGGGCACCGTAAAATTGGACGGAGGAGGAGCATCGTAAAGACCGAGCTTGGGGGCTCGAAAGGATCACCGCGCGGTTAAAATTTATGGAAAGAAAAATGTAACTATTATTGGAAGCCTGGAAAGATATTAAAAGATAGCAAGATATCGGGGAACAGATGGAACGTGGCAAAAATACGAGTGTAAGATTGACTATTAATCGAAGAATTAATCCAATAATCGATTACATGGGTAGAATATATGTGCATTCCTAGATATTTGTACGAACTTAAAATAAATGTGAAGAATATAAACAAACGCTCAGGTGTAGAAATAAATATTGATTTTTGTTCTTGTCGAAATTCAGATTGGGGAAATACTTTAATGTAATAAAATTAGTATAGAAAAATTATATAAATTATGTCGCGAATGGCGGACTCTGCAACAATTGGGATCTTGCTTAGCTTCTTCGAAGGGCAAAGCGGGATAAATAAAATGAAATGAAGGGACAGTGTCTGAAATAGTAATATTCTTAAGCGATGTAAGCCGGTTTTGAGGCCGAGGAAAATCAATTCCGTATAGGCCAGGGCCATCTAGATCCATATTACGTATCTGCGCTCGTTGAAGCTCGGTTTTACACCTTGACAATATGACTACAACCTGTGTAAAGGCAAATAATCTTTAACGATCAACGTCTTTCCTTCTATTTCTTATTGTTCACGCTATTTATATCCGGCACAATTTCCATTTCAATGAGCAATACCATCGAGTATCCGCGATACTCTAATTTCACAACGTTGCAAAAAGCTGAAAAGCACTGTCATTTATCATATTGAAGTAAAGTAACGACATTTTTTATCGATTACCTCTCTTTGCGTTTCCTTAGAGCGTCTAAATTCGATTAGAAACCAAGTATATAGGCCAACAGGGAATATTATGAGATTTCACTCTTTTCCCGAAGGTACAATTTTAGAGTTATTTCAGACATTTTTTTTATGTAATAAGTATATAATTCTAGTACTCGCGCGCTGTTAATTAAGAAACACGTAGCATTATTTATTGGCAGCGGTAAAGAGAAAGTAACGAGCTGAATGAATCATTAACTTCGGTTTAACCTCACGCAGACTTGGTATCGACTCGGTTATTATACGCGACCGAAGTGGAGAAGCGTCCTAAATTATAGATATCCGAAAACATTGCTCGGCCAAGAGGTTCGGCTTTTCCACGAATACTCGATAAACTCGTTGTGCACAAAATGAAATAATCATCATAATTCTCCGAAGAACGATTATTTAAAAAAGTGTTCGACGCGTTAAGTGAAATTCAATTTTCCGTCAGATCTTTTATGTGATTAATACTCAAGCTAAGCTAGCAACCAGTACCAAAGCACGGAGAAATACTTAAAATCTCTAATACGTATTAAAGAGTTGTGGTGAAAATCTTAGAAATTTACGAAAAGGTATCCGCCAGTGTAAAAGAAAGAAGAAATCCATTATCCTAATTTTGCAAGTCGTAAGACAGTATTTCGTTTCTTTTCGCAGTACGCATGCTTCTTCTTCTTCAGAAACTCGACACTTCTTAAAGCCCGAGATACTTATTATTCATTGTAAATACTTATTCTACAATTACCAGTACTTAATTCCTAAATACTTAATCCATCATTTCTAATACGTATTATCCAAATTTAAACAGTGCCAGCTTATCCATTAATTTTATCTAATTATTTAGATAAGCTTATCTAATTATTTTCTCCAATATCTTTTTTTTCCAAAGATACGTATATATATAAAATAAATATAAGGGCGTAGGAAACAGTAATCTCGGCTTCAACACAAAATCAAGCACCACGCCGGTTACCAGTGCGCAAAATGCAAAAATGAAAATCGAATCGTGGCCCGCCGAGGGAGGCCAATAGGGCTTAGCACGTTGCTCCTTGATCGAAGATACCAGCTGGCCTTTCACGGCGAAGTCGCCGAAGTGTCGCGTGCTTTGTGTCTTGGCCGACAGGAAGGTCAGGGACACGGAGTAGAGCGAAGGGGAACAGGAGGTGAGAATAAAGGCGGAGGGATCCACGTAGAGCCGTTGGACAATTTACGTAGCTTCGTTCACGACGTTTTCTGCGAATCGTCCGTTGGAACGAGGAACGTTGCGTGACCAAGAGACCTGCGTGAAATCGCCCGCGTAGTACCGCGAGGAAGGTTAGTAATGCGCGAAGTCGGCCATAAACTGCTCCCTCGTTCAACGATTTCTGCCCGATTCCCTTTTTTCTTCCGTGGATTAACGGGAGAAATTGCGCGAACTGTTCGCGTGATGCCTCGTCGAACGCTTTGAGACCTCGATTTATGCGCCTTAATCGCCTGCCAGGACTCAAAATTCAGATACATTGCTGGAGATTGAAGGGTAAGATGGACGCGTAAATGGCGCGAGGTTATTGATGCGATTAGGATTTTCGTACGATATGAATTTCGAGAAAGTCTATGTGAAATGAATCGTGAAGAATCGAAGATAATCGTGAGTCCACGAGGAAGCTTTGGATCGATACTTTGAAAGAATTTATAAATCATAATATCTCGTTCGATAGTAGGACTTTGTGAAGAGCGATCGCGAGATTAAACGAAAACAACCTCGATTGAATTCGATTACAGAATTTGACCAAGAATTATATTCGAAGGGGCTTTAAGAAAATTGGAGCGAGCTATCGTATTTCTTCGATAACGAGAATTCTAAATAAAGATACCGGACACACACCCTGCATTTAATCCCTTGCGCCATTCGCGCAAGTGACGCAGCAGTGAGGCTCCCGATACGGTGAAAATTCTCGTTACGTCATCGTATGAAGAGCCGCCCGCACGTCTTCGCCTTATCGCGAATAAAATTCTGCCGCATCTCTGGGCATTGAAGGAAAAAAAAAAAAGAAACACCTTCGGATGTAGCAACACGCTCCTCTCTGCACAATTGAGATGCGAGACACACTCGTTACAGTCGAATAACGAAAAAGCTTTAGCAGGTAAAGTTCTTTGAAGCGCGAGCAATGCAAATCGATGAGACGTTGAATCGAGCCCGTTCAAAGCTCCAATAGTGTTTCAACAACCTGTCGGCGGTAGAGAAAAGGGTACGAAAATCGGGGATCGAAGAGGGATCCAAAAATAGCGAAGGCATAATCTTCCAATCATCGACACGGGTTGACGTAAGAGCAAAGGCTTTGCCAAGATTCCCATCTTTGTCATCGCATAATACAAGGGGCCGTGCGCGCGGACCATCGCGAATAAAATCCAGCCCCGAGCCTCGCCATTAAACGGAGACGTCGATAAAACGACGTATTTCCCTTTAAACGATTCAAATACCAGGCATGCCTGTTTTGATCGCGTATCAACAAAGCCATTCCGGGTCAAGCTCTTTGAAACGAGAGCGAGGAAAATCAATGAGAGGTTAAATGGCCCATTCAAAGTTCCAAGAGTATTTCAATACTCTTTCAATTTCGATACAAAGTACAGCTTCATAACGCGTCCGATACAAGCTCCCATCGGTAACCGAACATCGCAACACATTCGTCCAACGTTCAAAAACTGGCTTCACATTTACAACTTCCCGGATTACAATCCTACATAACTACAGATCCAGGGTATGTTTCTCAAAAATACGAATTATACAGCTCGCGCCGGTAGTTCCTCCCTCGCGAAGCGGTAACGAAGGTGACAACGAAGCGACGCAAATACAGTCCCGACGGGGAGGTAAGGAGGAGAACGGAACAGGTCGGAGGCATAATCCTCTTAACGATCGGCGCAAGTGACGCAAGAATGACGGGCTCGAATACGCTGGGAATTCTCGCGTACGTCGTCGTACCAAGGTGCTGCGTGCGGACGTTTACGTGACCACGAATGAAATCTCCCACGTAATTCCGGGGGCCATGGTACTTTGAGCCGCGGAGGGGCGGCCGCGAGGAGCGGGGGGGGGGGGCGTAGGAGCCGAGAGGGCAGAGGGATCGATGTGGTTTGGCAGAGTCCATGCACCCTCGCCGGAGATTCCCCTCTCGCGGCCGATCCTCCCCCTCCGCTCGAATCGCTTTTCGGGGTCGAGCTCCCTCCCCCTCCTCCGCCCCCATCCCGGCACCCCCTGCGCCTCCGACGCCGACCGTCCGCGGGGTGCTTTTATTGATCGCGCCTGGCCACGCCCTCCACCCGCGTCAGGCCACGCCCACGCGGCCCGCTCCGCCAGCGCCAACTCGGTGCAACCGAGTGCACGCCGACGGCCCCGGCCTCTCTCGCCCACGCGCAACCCCCGGTTTCTGAACCGCTTCGACCGGCAATTTGCGCACGCTGCGTCGCCGGACGATCCTCGCTGACGTTCGACGACCATGGGACCCACGAGTTTTGGGGAGGACGTTGCTTGGAAATTGATACGCTAGATTCTGGGTACTCCGAGAATACGGTGTTGGCACGAGGAGGTTGGAAGATCGCGACGATTCTCGTGTGAGGGGAAGCGATGAAGTTGGGGGATTTTTTTTTAATTTATATTTTCCACGGATTATCATCAAAGGTCGTTTGGTTTAGGAGGTGCTCCGTTCAGGGTGGGTTTTGGAATAACAGAGATAGGGTGTACGTATCGCGTGGGAAGAGCAGAGGTGATGGGCGGCATTCGAAGCCGGGTCTCCCGCGTGGAAGTCCGAGCCTCGCTGCACCGCTGTTGCTCTTACTTGGGTAATTATGGAATTAACTTCCACGGACTTTTAAGAAGATGATTCTAATTTGATAGGGAGAATCCTTTTATAACGCGAGATTCGAGATGGAGAGTTCGATATGGGAGGGTGAACTCGTTGATTTGAATAGTCTTTGGTAGTGGATGAATATGATGAAATATCGAGTTGGGATAACGTTGAGAATAACGGTTCTTTGGCTTTTCTGTGGCTGTAGCTGTAATATTGGATGGTTTGTCGAAGGAAGGGTTGATCTGATAATGCGGGACTTCGAGGCGATATAGTATTTTTGGATCTTTGCGGGGTAAAAGACGTCGGCTATCGATTCGCGTGAGGTTATGCGATTACGTGTGACACGAAGCAGCGACGTTGCTCGATATCAGAATCTCTGTCAGGTCCTATTGGGACACGTTGGAAAGCATGCTGGCACATCGAGTGCCCTTAGGTCTTGCTGAGAATTACGGAAATGCATTTGCATAATTATTATAGTACCCTTTGCAAGATCGCACGATATTTCCAGGATCGCGATACCAACGATCGTGGTACGTTGCAAAATTTCTGTCCAGTTATATGTCTCAAATGTATCACAAGGTCTGCGCAAAGTGCATAAGACGTTTCCAAGAATGGATGTTTGATGACATCCATTCTTATCGTTGGTTAATGTACGGACTGTGCAAATTCTGTCTCATAGTAAATAAAAATTGTGTGAATATATACCTGAGTATAAATCTTATTATCACTGAGTTATTCATATAACGCTATGAGCTTAATACTGAATGATAAATTATGAATAGTTCCTTACAAGATTGCAATTTCTTGAACAAATTTCTAAGCGAAAGATATTCATTTTTCTCGAATCCTCTATAAAATTTAGTGCAAAACTTAATTTAACTATAATAAGAATTTAATTAGTTTCGATTACTGATATTTGTCTTACTGTTACCTCATAATTTTTCTATATAATAATATATACCATCGTTTAATTTGAACGATAAACTCTTCGTTATTATCGCGTTCTTAATTTAGTACGTTGAATGAAGTAAAATAAAAGGTATGAATTTTACTGTATATCAGTATCCGTTCATATTCACTTATAAATGGCAGCGCGTGGTTGAACGTTCCGCGATTATGCCTTACACTTAATTTTAAACTAAGAATCAGGCCAGAAATAAAAGTGTGGCGAGCATTGTGTGTATTACGAATACCTTGTTTGTAGATCAATACGTCTCGGCGGTCCCTGAAGCGGTTTGCATGTCGATTCGACGCTGCTAAAAATATGTCCACGTTATCGAAATAATTATGCAATAATCCGTTGCTCTCTTACACGACCTAAAGTCAAATCGCTTATAACATAAATAACTTAAAATTTAATTACCTCAAGTTTCAGTACCACAAAATTTAATTGCGAACATTAAATTCCCGCAGAGTTATTACAATAACAGCGTAAGTAAATTTACACCGAAAATTGGAGTGGACGAGGATCTTCTCCGAGGTTACATCGTCACCAATTCCACGAAGCAAGCTTTGGATGTTGTCCGATGCAACTAATCCGAGAGAGTTTATCTCATCTGTGCGTTGTATAATCCGAGATAATTATCAACGGCACGATGGTAGTACGCGAAAACCTTGACTCTTAGAAGACCTCGGTGGAAATAGTACCGCGCCAAATGGTATTTCACCAGCGACGGATTTTTATCGATGTCTCGCCTGAAATCTCGAACGTCCCTTATTTAAGATGCCCGACGGTTTTTCTAAATCGAGAATCGGAGTGATTCTTTTTATATCGAACATCATAACTTATGGAAGGTACGTTCGTGGAATTTCGATGAGACCTCCCCGTCGAAAAATAGGTCAGCGTCGTTAATACTTCAAAACTTCGGTCCACGCATCGTAAATCCGATGATGTTAATAGCTCAAAGTTCAGACTTCCATGGAATCCGTCACAAAGAGCCATAAATCAAAATTGCTTTAAAGCGGACGCGCGATGCATTTGCATAGTGCATCGATTTAATTAGCACCGTCACCGAACAGGAATCGCATAACAAACGCGTGATTATTTGTCCCGGAAATTGCTCAAAGGCATTAGACGCGGCGTAACTTTGAAAATTAAAAGCAAACACGACGTTCGCCTGACTTTTTATAGTTGCAAAGGAAAACCACGCCATCCACGAGTCGCGACTGTAAACTTACATCGAAACTCGTCTTTACACATTCCAAGGCGAAGTTCCCACTTCGATTCAGCCCGAGCGTAAAGACCTTATAAAGATTTTCCATTCCCTCTAAGACTCCAATTATAATCGTTAAACATAGTTTCGCGCAGAACTTGCTTGATGGTACAATACGCTAAACTTTCGAACAACAACGCACAGCTAATTTCCATACAATCTACTCGCTTCACAATCAACGTCATTCGGAATACTTCTATAATAAAAGCAGTCAACGTATTCACTTTCTTAAAAAAAAAACAAAATACCTCTTTCGTCAATCTCCATCGCATAACAAGTCTTAATTATAAAAAGCCAGAGCACTATCTCCGGGTGCAATCTGCCCTCTTGTCTCAAGAATCAACTTTCAGATTAATTCCCTCGATTACAATTGAGGCAAGACTTTTTGGCCGTGAGATTTTATCACGAGCCGTATGCAGATCCCCGTCATTTCTCCGACCTCTTTAGCCCGACACGACACCGGAAGCTACTGTATCGAGCCGTGCACTCGAAGTAATCTCTCTCAGAGGCGTAACGACAAGCCGCTATTACGTACCCGGAAATTCGAGAGGACATTCAGCCGCATTGTTGGCTCGGGGGGGAAGCAGTTGCGTTGACTCCACTGTCGTTACTGTGCGGAGCGGCTCTTCCACGAGCATCCTCGTATTTGCGATCAATTATCGCGTGCTTTCTCTGCTCGATCTTCGACTATCGATGTCCCTGCCGGAGAAAGTGCAACGTATCGTTTCGGCTGGGTACTTGGAATCAATCGGCGGACACTCGATGAGAGCGCCAGGATACAGTGGATTCGTGCAAATAGGGAAAGGAAGATGGGATTTTTTAAAGGATTCACCAACGAAGGAATGGAAAGAGATTTTTTCGAAGAGCCTTACGATTGACTGCGTTGCGGTTCTGTTGGATGTTGCGGAAGTTTTTTAATTTCAGTCGCGAAGCAAAGTTTTGATGGTTCGTCGATTTAACTTTGCGGAATCGCGGTAGTTTCATTACCATTGCGCAGAAATTTCTCACTTTCTAATAACTTCTTCATCGGTCGGCGGGAATGATAATCGGACAGAGCCAAGTTGGAAGTATACGCTGATAGAGACGGTGCGTTATTTTTAATCCAAACAGTAAATATGCGAGGAAGGAAAACAAATGCTGCGCCTTGCTTGGTTTAAGTATTTTTGATTTTTTTATTGGTAGCTCTCGATCGTTACGATCTGCTTCTTCTTCGATGAACAAAAGTGTATTTCCTCGTGATGGGATGTCTTTCTAAAAACCATCTGAAACTGATAACGATTGTAAAAATAACATTCTCTTGCGTGAAATATTTGATAATTGTACGTTCCAGAACTCCAATGGACACCTTTTGTTCTGGCACCTCGCCATAGCTGACTCAACGACTGGAGGAGGCCGCTACCAGGGTTTGCTGGAAGTTCAAACATTTTTCATTCTTTCATTTTCGGCCACCAAGAGAGGACGGATATTTATGATATATAAATCTCTTATTAGTGCTCCTATCGGTGCCAAGAACATATTAGGCTGTTATTTATGAAACCTCCGATTCCTAAACGAATTTTAATTAGACAATTCAACATTTCACACATAACGGCTTAATATCTTCAAATAAATCGATCTGCGCTCGAGACGAGAAGTAAAGTATACCTAAACATCCCTCCTTCAACGAGAGAGCAGGAATTTACAGAATGCTTAAGTATTTTCCTCTGCACATTGCCGACATCTCGGTAATGCCGCGAATCCGCGGGGATCTTCTTTATTTGCGGATCTCTTCGCTTTATTTGCGAACGAGGTCTCCTTCTCCTTTGCTCGAAATCGACCACCATGTACCCACGATGTACGATGCACGATTCGTCGGTGCGTCAGCCGATTACCTTTTTTCCCCAAAGCATATCACGTAACTCGGTTTCGACTTTTTGGCGCTTCAACAAATGGAAGGAACTTTGCGCGGTAATGATTGTGGCCAGATAAGTCGACGCTTCGGAGTCAAGAAAAGGGATAAGCGGGGAAAATAAGCTGGCAGCTGATGACTATTTGGTCAAATCAGTCTTAGCGTGAAATATATGTCGGCGGTTTTTACTTTTGTATGCGCCCGACGTTTCAAAGGATAAGGTATGGATTTAGGGCACGGCTTTGAAAGATATATTCAATGTCCTAGGCATATGTAGTTTGAAGATCATCCAGAATTTTTGAGAAGAGAAAATAGGGTACGAATACTTTACAAAATTCTGTGGCATTTTAATTAGTTTAGGGATATGTATTTGGGCGAGTAAATGTGTATAAGTTTTAGGTGTCTGTTTTGATTATTCCCTTCGGTATGTCTGGAAGATAATAGGCTCTGCGTAGAGGGCATGTAAAGGTTGTATAATTGTAACAGTTGTTCAAGCTATGTTTGGAAAAGCTATCAGGGATGATTAATTAAAATTATGTTCAGAAGGGCAAAGCATATTACGTTATCAAAAACGGAAGAAGCTGTATACTTTTAACATTTCTCCTGCATTACTGTTCATCTGGAATAGCATTCTAGTAACACCGCATGAAAATAACGCCTCCCACAACTACTCTCCTTAATGAAAAATGTCAACCTTTTAAAGACCGTGCCAGTTTTCCCAGCTGAGACGTTTTAGGAAAAAAAAAATGTACGTATTTAACGTTAATTATATTAAACAGAATTATTTTTTTCTAAAATTATTTGTTAAGAAACACGTTCAATTCCTTGAGGAAAGTTTTGCTCCGAACATGACAAGGGGACAAAAGTTAAACTCGTTGTATTATATTCTGCTACTGTATTCTCCCGATGTTACATCGAGGAATACCTTGGAACGAAATTCATTAAACGCTGCCCACCAACGATCCTCGTTTCTGCGTCAACGAAGCCTTTACGTCATTCCGCGTTAATCTTCATATTTACATGTGCGGAAGAAAGTGACAGGTAACTAACATTTACTTGAACAATACAGCACGGTGAAAGCTTGGAAGCACGCGTTTACCGCGTTTTACAGTTGCTTCAAATTACTCTCATTGCCCTACTTACTATATACCTCGTATATTATACTCGCGTGCATAACTAGGAGAATGTACCGTGAATATAGAACCAGAGAATAAATAAAATGCATAGCTGACGGGACATCGGAATGGTTTTGCTCATCTCGAGGGGACGCTATTAATATCGCTATTAATCATAGACAATAATTTAGCACAGAAAAGATGAACCTTAAACATAGACATCTTAACAGTCATCGAGGATAATTTGACAAAGACGAATTAAATAGACAAAAATAATTTTTTTACGGTTATCAAGTATATCTAAATCTAAAAACAAAGCCGACGAAACCCGTTTTGGCAACGATATATATTTAAGAAATGCGCATGCGTATCGAACCTGCGGTTTCTTATGTAGTTCGTCTGACTTATCGTTGACTTTTCCATTCTCGATATTCATGAGCACTTTAGTAATGCATGGAACTTAACAATTGTAATACAAATTATTATGATTCGGTGATAAAGATGTCGACGAAATACATTAAGTCTGCGTGCCTAGGCACAGAGCACGAATATTAATGTGCAGCGATCTTGGAATATGCAGCGTCATTTGTTCCAAAGAACATTCCTTTCTCCTCTGATCTCATGATCGGCGAGAAGACAGCGACTTTGATCCACCGATGTCGCGAAATTTACAAGCGCTAATAAATATCCCGGAGGTGGAACCGATCGACGTACATTTTTACACGTACGATTTAAGTTACCACTCGTCAGGTGTCGAAACGAGCATAAATAAACGCCATTACGTTCGCGTTAAATAATAGCGGTTCTCACTCATATTCACGCAAGATGCAAATCACCGATTACGAAGAAACACTTGTCACCTGAAATTGTGATATCGTGCTTTCTCCTTCTCGACCTACAAACAATATTGGAACGGTCAATAAATCAAATAAGAGGGGAAAAGTCACGGATTTGTTCCGCGCTTTTACGAAGTTTCTTTAAGTTTCTACCAGGAAAATCGTTTGTCACGGCGAAAAGTTTGGACAAGACTTAACAAAATCGCGTAGCAGGTTTTTTATTTAATATTAGCCACGATCGTCGGTATATACATAATAATCATTCATTCAAATGTTTTCGTCCATTGTTGACTATCCTTGATCAACATTCATCGCGAAACTACCTCTAACATAAACAATTGGTCGCAAATCCTTGATTACTCACTCCGAACAAACAAAATCAAGTCCCAAATTACGGTCGTAAAACAACGTTAGCCCAATTGGCTAGCCGAGGTCAAAGGATTAATAAAGATCTCCTACGAAACAAAAACAAGTTACCAACGACGCTCTTTCTCAATTCAGCACGTTCGTAAAACGACGTCCAGCCTAGCTGGACAGCCGAGTGCGGAGGGTTAATTAAAGAGATCCCACAAAGCAGAAACGAGTTACAAACAAAACTTTTTTCCACTCAGTGCAAATCATAAAACCTCTCTCACCCGGTTGAACAACCAAATGCAAGAGACTAACGAAACCAAAAACGAGTTACAACTAAAACTTGCGCGATGAACAAAAATAATCGCGCTCAACCAGGATGGACAGTCGCCAGTAAAGAGCATCAGCAGTTAAACAACCAAATGCAAGAGACTAGCAAAACCAAAAACGAGTTACAATTAAAACTTCGCGATGAATAAAAATAATCGCGCTCAACCAGGTTGCACAATCCCCAGTAAAGAGCATCAGTAGTTGAATAACCAAATGCACGAAAGTAACAAAACCAAAAACGAGTTACAACCAGAATTTCGCGATGAACAAAAATAATCGCTCCCAACCAGGCTGAACAATCGCCAGTAAAAGGCATCAACAGTGGAACAACCAAATGCAAGAGACTAGCAAAACCAAAAACGAGTTACAACCAGAATTTCGCGACGAATAAAAATAATCGCTCCCAACCAGGTTGCACAATCCCCAGTAAAGAGCATCAGTAGTTGAATAACCAAATGCACGAAAGTAACAAAACCAAAAACGAGTTACAACCAGAATTTCACGATGAATAAAAATAATCGCTCCCAACCAGGTTCCACAATCCCCAGTAAAGAGCATCAGAGTCCTGACGCGGCTCTTTAAAAAGCGCCACTCCGATGGAACTTTTCCTCAATCGCCACGTGAAACTACGTCCAGCCTGGTCGTACGGCCGAGTTGCCAAGGGTTGATCGCGATATGCCTGTCGATGACATCGCGCGATCGTCCCGATGACGCAAGCCCGGCACTCGATGTGGATCGAGCGTATTCGGGAGCGGTTGGTGAATGCGCAGGTGGAGTCGGCGAGGTAGGAAGACGGGGAGAAGGTCGATGCACATCGGGCTATTTCGAGTCGCCTCGCTCATCGACCCGGATAAATTATCGCGCGATGGGTTCGTTTCGAGGCCCCAGGCAGCGGCTATTACGCCGGGTCGGCTGGACTTCTCGTCTTAACCCATTTCTCGCCAATATTGCGTACACGAAACGTCTATGAGAACATTGTCCTCCCACTGTGTTGCTTCGCGTACAAACTCCGTTTCCACTGCCATCTTGGAAAGCGTATTTTATCCTGCACGAACATTGTTTTCCGATATATATATTCCTGCCCTTCGTTCCATCGCTTCCCGAATGTGATTGCAAGGGGCAAGTTTGTGAGATTTATTCGGGTACGGGAATAAGAATAATCACGTTGTGGAAATCGTGTTTTGAGTTAGGTGTATCCTTGCTTTACGAGCTTTACGATAAAACCTCGCACACGCGTGTAATGCGTGTCTGTTTACTTTCCAATACCACGAGGAACCTGATATTATATACATATAATATATACAATGTATTTCTACGTATATTTCTAAGAAAACTTGTGGAAGGAAAGTACAACATTGTACTCTTGAGGTAAGGTACGCGTGAAATCCTTATCTCAATTACTAGTACGCGCGCGGTCACTAATCGCCGCAAGACCGTTTTGTTTTAAAAAAAAATGTATACTTTTAAGTATAAGCAAAGTTTAAGTTTTTAAGTATAAGCAAAGTTTAAGTCTTTAAGTTTAAGCAAAAGTACAAAACTACTCGAAGGAAGGAATTGTTCTCTGGTCGCCCTGAAGAGCGAGGACACGATCTATTCCGCTGGTCAAATCGGTTTGACTCTCTGGAAGGTTAATTGCCGGCGATAGTAACGCGCGGGAGTCCGTGGAATTGTGAAACCGACGATTCCGGACGCGCTACAAAGGAGGATACTTTCTCCTTCTCCTCGGCGCAATTTAACCGTTTGAGTGCCATGGACAGTCGCAAAAGAATCGCCGGGACGTGCCGCGGATTGCGCGAACCGGCCGTTAAGAAGGCGCTATGCTTAGGCACCGTTTCGTTTGCCTTATAATCTTCCGTCGTTGCAAAGCATTGCAGTCGAGTAACTCCGTAACGAGGCGACGGACAAAAAAACACTGGAATGGCATAATATCGGTATGCGACATCGTAGAAAGCGCACGCGTACTTGGAGAATAATAACAGATGAATTTGAAGATGCTTCGCTGATAATCGCACTATTGATACGTGAGATGCGTGAAAGCGCATTGTGATTTCTCTCGGTTGGACATCTTGAGAATTGAAAGTAAAATTCTTTTGGATATATCGAGCAATCTTGAATACTTTATGATTCTTGTGCCTTATATTATTATTACGAGATTGATGTGTATAACTATCTAAATTACATTGCAACAGTCCGAGGAGAAGGATTCGAAGAAAAAGTCGATACATCCGACCAGTGCGATGTCACTGCAATTCTTCTCAATTAAGTCCTACTGTTCTTCGATCCGCGCGATTGACGTTCGTCCCTTAACTCTGGCGTCAAACCTAGGGAAAAATTGAGCAGGAATTAACGCAAGGAGCGCACGCGGAAACGCTTACGCAAAGGACATTAAATCGACGCAAAAATGTTGACGCGTGACGGTACTTTCCTGTTGACCCAAAGAAGGCCCGTGGGAAAGCCGACATATCGGCCGCCAGCGCCGCTTGGGCGACAATGGAAAACCTGCCAGCGTAAAAGCCGAGGCTTCCGTCATTTCGATGCCAATTTCGGCCCTCTTACCTTCGAGGCCATCGAGCAGCTTGCGGAGCCTCGAGCGTCTTCCTTCGCGCATGCGATACGTCATTCTCTACCTGGAGTGTCCTTACCCCTCGAATCATTACTTAAATCGGCTTACCCTTCCTGACCAGAGGCTACCTATTTGGTCCTATTACTTTAGAGTCGACTCGCGATGAGGCGCAAACAACAAAAAAAAACTCGAATAAAAAGATCAACGCTTCGCGGATGGTAAGAGCGTTCGAGGCCGGCGAAGTAAAAGGATCACCTTGAAAAATTTCATTTCATTTTCTTCCCGACACCTTGCACGAGCGGCAAGACGTTCCTTTGATAGGTGAAGGACCTTGGGCCGATAATGCGTCTGGCAGCGGAGTCGCTCACGGTCGCAATAATGTTCCTGGAATTAAAGTCCAAAGAAGGATGCGGGAATGATGTATCGGAAGGTACAATTTGCGTGGCAGCCATTAATAAGTCGATTTATCGTCCAGAAAATATCTTCGATCCGGCTTCTCTTTTATACGTGATTAATGGGAAATGGATAAAAACGCTGATGTTTAATTTCGGAGGAGCGATTATGGGCAGCGTGTCGATCGAGAGAATCTTGAGGAAAGATAGGGGCCCAATTTGCCCGCTGAATTACGAATGGCGAGGCGATGTTTGTTCCTCCGCCGATCCTTCGAGCTACGATAAATAGGGGTAAAGACGTATAACTGGGAATCGTGCTCGCATTGACAATCGTAATGGTCATTCACTTGGCGATTCAACTCGACGATTCTTCGCCCGTTATTTCCCGTGTGACGAAATGATATGCAAATGATCGCGTAAGAGCACGAGCGTTACTATTTCTGGCCCTGCATCATTTTCGATCGTGGAAAAACATTGGAGAAGGCATTATTTATCACGAGGAGCACCGATAAACTAAAAAATATACATTAAAGAAAAAAATGTGGCCTATATCTCTTAAATTAAGTGAAAAGATGATTATTCAAATGACCAGAGAAGACATTTTTCATTGGACAATATCGTTGGTATAAAGAAGAGCCTGATTCTATAAATAAATTGTTATACATATCACTGCTCTACCTTAGTTCACTTAGTGTGCGATATTATTTATGACTCATAATTTATCCTACATTACGACGATCTTTTCCCTCCCCAGCGAAAAGCATCGCCGGTAGAACCGGTGCCTCGATAGACGGAAAAAAGATAAATGTGCGTCTATAAATATACCAGAATCCTGGCCGTAGATGAGATTGATGAGTCTGCGCAATTCCCACCCGCAGGGGCTTGTTTCTATCGCTCTGGCTTCACCCGCATTGGAACATTAGATTTTTTGTTTCTTCCATTCGACCCGAACGGAATTGGGTGATCAATATGTACCATCTGCCGGATAGCCGACTATTACTGGACAGCTATATCTAACGCACTTCCCTTTGGCTGGCATGCGACGAGTAAGAATAAAAAATCGAGCACGGGGCAAAACTCGATTTATGTAGCATGGCACACAGGTTGCGCGTAATTGTGTCGTGACAACGGAAAATTGTCATTACTGCCAGAATTTTATATATCATAATTTACTAAATCCACTTTATACGATTTGGATAAAACTAATGTAATATATTTTTATAAAATTTCTCTCAATCTTTTTGCACATATCGTTTACGATTTATTCTAATTACGTGTGAAGATTAGGAAGAAAATTGCGTGAATGAGACTTCGTACCTTCCACTAAGTAGCTATTTTTGCTTAAGATACTTAAAATACGAAATAATCGGATCTTATTAAAAAGGAGCGATACCTCGCGGTGGCCTTCATCTCTTTTACGTTAAATTATTAAAATCCGAGGGTCGGACGGATTTATCGCTTAGGGCGAGCGTGACCTTTGCTGGAGCCGATCGGTCTTCCAACCGTAAAGGGCGAGAGAAAGGACCATGGTCAATTTGGGTAATCTGTGCTGCTTTATGTAGGCCAATATAACGGTGACTGTTTGCGGGAAAAAATACCGTATAACTTACGCGAAACTCAAGAAACATTCCTCTTTCACGGTGCAGTCAATATTGTATGATTATCATCAAACTATACCCCCGATCCTCCCGCAAAATAGAGCATTATCAAAACTAAGGAAAGTACCAGTCATCCTAAAGCCGTGCCGTATTCCTAATGCTTCCTCGAAGAGCACAGTCATCGAGGTAAAACGAGTAAAGTAATTGACAAATGACCCACTATTACTTTAATGATTCCAACTACGCTAATACCTTCATCGTAGTCCGGATTCTCTTCCAGAAAGGAGCATTATTCACGGCAAGTAAAGCATATTTTACAGATACCATTAAAATCACAGAACACTCTGGATCCCGCTTGAGAAATAAGTATCACTAAAAGCCAGCAACGTGTCGATCATTTCAAAACCACATTATACCTCTTATAATCCATTTCCAAAGCGCAGGAGCGTCGAGAAAGAATAAGCTAATCGACAAACTCTTTCAGTACCTTCGTTTTCCTCGAGTTCAATGGAGAAAAAACGGTTTGAAGCTGCGACGATCGCAATCTATCCTTAATACAAACCCCTTAATCAATTAACTCCAGGGTAATATGAGGCAATCGCGTATGGAAACGAAGGCGCGATGCGCACCTCGCACCGCGGTAAACGAACGGGCACGGATATTAATTATCTAGGGCAGAGATGCGCACAATGCTCCGTGCGGCACAGCCACGATTGGTCTGACGTGACTTTCGCTTTTTCCTACCCCGCAACAGCCCATTATGCTCTCGATCCGCTCTTCTCCCGTCTTCCACGAAGACCGGCGTCGCGACCGAAATAAACGTCCAGGAGTCGCCGATGGTGACAGGATTTTCCCCGAAGGTGCACCTCCATTTTGCGACGTACCCTGCTTCTTCGTCGATTTGGAAAATAAGGAGCTGATTCGTGGAGGCGAGTCGCTGAAATCATGGAAGCCTCGGTTACGGATGTCACTTAGTTCTCTTGGGCTCGATGGATTCTTTTGTCGTGTCCACAATGGTGTATTTATCGCTGGAAGGATCGTAAGGATGCGAGTATCGCGTGACGCAAGGATCAAATAGAGGATTCTATATTATTGTAAAATTACAAATGTAGACGTGATTTAATATGTTACTAGAGCAGATCTCCTTATAGAGCGATACGTAGCTTTAGTCATCTAAATTGGAAGTACACAAGGTAATGCGTTTCGTTTGGTAAGAGACTTGTGTGGAACACGGATTTGAGGCGAGGGACGTTACGAAGAATACGAGGATTCCGTAATCTGATTTTCACTTTGAGCATCGATAGTGTTCGTTTGAAAACGAGGGTAAGAACCTGTAATTAAGTCCTATGGCAGAGCTTGCCGCGATGGTTTCACGAACGAGCGGTTCTTTGTACGCGTAACAAAATCGAAACACTTTGCGGACGAGCAACGTCTTGGCATAAATCAGCGGCTGAACTGGATGGAGCGCTATTTCGAAAGCATCCGCCTCCGCGCTAATCGGCTCGGAGGCAGCCAATAAAACGGTGGTTAACGCGTGCGATGGTAAGAGGTGTTTTTTCGAGCAGCGATAAGCTCGAGTTATGCCAACCTATAAAGCGAAGTCGATAATCCGTTCGCCAAGATTATCGCAATGTCCTCCAAAAGGAACCTCTTCGTGCATTATTTCGAAGCGGGATCGATCGAACGTTGCGACACCCTTCGATTCGATATTTTTTTCGTACGCTGCTCACTGTTGCAATGGCCAATCAATGGTTAAACCGAAGATAAACACACTGGGATCTGGGCCGACTATTCATATTACCGCAACGTTGTCATACTCTGTGCTTACCAGCAACCGTGGCTCGCCACCATAGGCCACGCTGTTGGTACACGAGCAATAATAAATCGTCGATTTAGCAACGTTCTTTCAGCAATCACCGGGAGCGTGCTAGGTGTAGGAAGTATTTCGCGAGGATATCTGGCGAGACTGCCGTCTGGAGAATCGAAACTCTTCATCCCCGCATTACGATTGCTCGACTTTGATCGTTCGTCCAATAAGAGCTGCATATCGATTTTTATATTTGCTTATCAACGCAACGACAATGTAACAAACTCGCCCAACGATTGTGATCTTCGGGTTTCATCTTTCCCCATATAATGGAAACTGGTCACAATATATTTTGATTCGATTTCAACTGCCAAACAAAACTCGATGCCGAATGTATGAGGCTTGTTATGTATATATATATATA
>JBCFXI010000629.1:0-129266 GCA_038496175.1 Ampulex compressa
AGCTCTCAAGACATATAATGGTTATGCGGCTTAAGTGTGAAGTTGGTTTCGAAAAAACGTAATTAAGTCCTCTGACGGGAAAAAACGAAATTACTTTCCGAACAACCCAATATTTCCCCGCACTCTCTCTACGAGATATTTATGCATCGTTCCACGTTAACTTCCAAAGGCGCAACTTATTTGGCTACGCTTTACCCAGGAGATATCTGTACAATATATTATATTAAGTTACACGGAAGCAAGTCCTGGAAGCTCCTTCTTTAACAGCCCCGCAGAAAATCGTCGTTTCCACCATCGAAGGATATCCTTCAGCGGATTATCCTAGTGGGACGCGTGACAGTTGTCGCAAGCTTTTTCCTGGATTCCCTTCCCGCGCATCGAGGGTATTCCGTGGAGGCGAGAAATACCGAGTTCCCACTCGGCGCTGAAGCACGAGAGGCGTGGCGGCCGGTCGAGGATTTATGGCGAGAGCAAATTTCAGGAGTACGTTAATTGCGTTATTCATACGGCGCCTCGGCCCGGAAAGAATCTCAGAGTTTATCGTCGGTCCAACGTATGTGCCGTAGTTTGTCTTGGCCCGTTGGACGGCCGACGATGGAGTTCGTGCCGGACACCTGGTGCGTCATCGATTTTCCCGACGACTCCTATAGCTAATATTGCCTTGTCTTCTCCGTATCCGCTTCTGTTTCATTTATGACCCTACCCCCCGCCTCGTTATTGCCGTTTATCCAGGAATACAACCTGATTTCCCGAACTCGCTTCGACGTCGTACTCCCGCTTCTTCTTCGGACACGACTATGAATCTTAACCCTGGACTTTCGATCACGAACGCTAAGGCATTGCTGAATTAAGACGATATTATTGTGTCAGTAAATACTATCCACCAGACTTGCAGTTAATATCGACGATTAAATCAACAGGTTGCGACAAGATTGCATTGTATCGATTACCCCGATGATCCCATAGTATCGATATAAAGCGGTTTCAATCTTCTTCCATTAAAGAGGATCGATGCGAAGATTAAAAGTAGATGATTAAACTACAAAGTGGAATATATTCATGGTTATCGAGGTATCCTGCGAAAAAATATTTCTCGTAAACGATTCAAAATTATCGAAGTAGGGAAAGGTATAGGAGAGTCACGTATAAAAGAGACAGATAAACCGTGACAAATAATCCATTGCCTTGCTCATTCCTTCGAGTATATGAGCCACTTTTGAGTAAAATAAAAAATCGAAGAAATAAGGTGAAAGGCCCTGCTCCAGGAGTCTCGACCGCGGTGGGTTGAAAGGAAGTCGTACGACTGTTCGGAAGGCTCTTTGCTGGAAGCCGAAGGAAGGACGATTCGTTTGATGCAGCGAGGACGGTTATTAGCGATGGCACACGTCGGGCCTAATAAACCGCTGAGGGAGCGCAAACGTTTCTCGAAGCGGTTGTCAGATTCATCCAGCGTCGAGCAAGTGGCAAGTTCCTCGCTCCGTTCCGCGAGTTAATAGCCCATACTTTCTGCCCGTAACTCCGGCCTGGATCTTGATAAAACTGCTTTATGAAACCGGCAAGTGCACGCGGCTCTCTTGCAGTCAGTCGCACGCCGCGGCGCCATGCATCGTGCCAAACAATGCGCCTTTCGTACCTCCTTCGTCGAGGGACAAAGTTTTCCTCGGATTTTCCCGACGAGCCGCGTCGACGCTTTGGACGGACTCCGGGAAGGGAAACTGGTTCGACGCTTCTACGGATCCCAGCAGGGCAAGGACATTTTTGATAGGAAGAAAGACTCAAGGATTTTGAAGCAAGGATTGAGTTTTTTTTTTAAAAAGAAAAGTGAGGAAGAATTCGTCTTACAATTAGATGTATTATGGTTTGTGCGCGCAGTTTGTCTGGCGATTAACCGCTCAGGATCCCTTTCGAAAAGGTCGCGTCGGTTGAGCGTTGCATGCACGCAGAATAGTTCGTTGATTAAATCAGGAACTGGTTGCTACTAATGAGTGATTTCCGTATCGCTTGCAGGGAGCGCGCATAATAATCCCCATCGCCTTCCTCGTTTTCGGGGAGAGCGACGATAATTTTGGGGGGATTAGCGAGAGATTATTTCGAAAGATAAACGCTCGTTTCCGGAATACGGGTGAGATTTATGGGGAGTTAGACACCAGCCGAGATCTCGAATACAGGCGAGTATCGCTCTAATCCGCGAATGCCAACATCTTGCTCTTTAATTGGGAGAATTCTTTGTGTAATTACGCGGGAGGAAATGAGCGATGATACGAACGATGTTCTGGGAACGAGAGGGATTTATTATATCCATTTATTTCCTCCTATCGTTGTTGCTGTTATCATCGTCGTTGGTTCTTAAGTTTCTTAAGTTCTACGTTTGTTGGATCAATTTCTGCTAGTTTAGTATCTTTGTTGAACAAGATTACCGATAAAAATGTGTGTATTATAATTATTTTTACACTGGTATAAGCCAAGTTTCTGCGCTTTAATATATTCGTTACAGAGTGTTAGATTGAGTTTCAAATTATAATTTACTTCACTGAGCAAAATTCTATCTAAACCATTAATGCAAAAATAATTACGGTCTTAATCATAATCTTCAGCAAAGAACAAGCTCGATTATTTTTGCACCAAGTCCAACGTATCCAAAGTGCACGACGCTGTGGTGCCGTTTGGCCGAGAAAATGTCCTATCGGGGAAAAATTAAATAAGCCGTGAGAAATACAGTGGATTACGCGAA
Organism: Ampulex compressa; assembly: GCA_038496175.1. NCBI lineage: Eukaryota > Metazoa > Arthropoda > Insecta > Hymenoptera > Ampulicidae > Ampulex > Ampulex compressa. The sequence continues at coordinate 2,732 of JBCFXI010000629.1, forward strand.
GACAGTACATAAATCTAGCAGGCTCTCCACGCGTTATGCACAACTCCCCACAGTCAGTTGCAGCATGCATCGTGCACCAACCGTGTGCCATCGGAACCAGCTCCTCCCCGTAAACCTGGCCGTGGACCGTACACCATTTTTCTGCGCCGCCCTTCCGCTTTTTAACCGGAACACAAGTGCTTGTACTCGTTTGCATATCTACGAGAGCACTGTTTGTTTTTTTTTTTGTTTCAATTTATTTTTTACACTTTTTCTCGTGCGGCATACGAGAAATATTTTGTCGCACCCTCCTGCAGCCTTCCCTGTACCAACGAATCTCGAGCTTCTCTCCTCGAAATTGGTCTTCTCCCCAGTGCCCCTACTTCCCTCGCATATCTTCTTCGAACAACAGATTGATCGTGCAAAGTGGTCGCGTGTGCCCAGCCACTAAGGATAGGAATAAAGGCGTGCATTGTGTGTGCGTTCGATAAGAGCGACGACCTGCCAAAGAATAAGAGACGAAGGTGGAGAGGAATACAGGCGAGGATGTCTAGTGTACATTTGTAGATTGTGTATATCTTCGGGATGTAGAGTCCAGGTGTGGTCTGCCACGTCACGTTTGCAAGATTAAGAATTCGCGCTCCGACGTTTCAAACTTTTGGACGGAGGTCAGACGTTGTGCATCGAAAATTCCGTTGTGCGTAATATAAAACAGTAACGTATATCGATGTATGTCGAGATAATGGTATTTTAGTCAAAAGAGTCTTTTTTAAAGAGTATTTAATTATATTCTACACGCTGTCCATGACTAATCGGATCGTTATCTCGGCAGCTGGCTTTGCATAACACCGGGGCAAATAACGTAGAAATTTTGTACGGCCCTTTGGAAAGTCCACTCGTTATTCACAAAGTTAGGATCTCATCAAACGGGAATATTTACGATAGCCCCTCGACGTCCCTATGTCTGTTTCTCGAAATAATCGATAAGAGGCGCTCGTTAAAGCATCCTCCCATCTTCGGATAACGAACAAAAGAGACGTGAAGTAACTGGTTAAAAGTTTTAAGGGCAAAGCGCATTGGTTTTGCGAGCCCCTCTTTCGAATTCTCGAGCAGATCGAGACACGATGTAGTTTTGCATCTGCTCGAGATTCTGATAGATCGTTACATACATAATGACCTGTTTGGCAAACTTCCTGAAGTTTTGCGTTTCGATGGATGATAACTCTTATCGAATGTTTTACATCGTTATACCGGATCAAGGAATAAGATTCGCGGAATGAAAACGCAGAATAATAGTTATCTTTGAATTTCTCCGTACGAGAAGTTGGTATATCGTAGACCTGATTTTTGAAAAACCATATTAAATTGTAAGTCCACCATAATTATGTTGAAATTCGTTATAAATGTTCGACGGAAATAAAAGGAATCGTATTAGATAGAATCTGACCCACTGAAATTTTTACCTCTATCTATAATATTCTCTCAAGGAAGAAGTAACTTAATCAGATTAAATGGAAACCTCTTTTCTTACTAAGAGAAACCGACTAAAAATTTCCTCGAAGTTATCGTCACCTGCATCATTTCCTATGGCTATGAAAAATCCTTGAGAGATAATTACGATAAATATTCTCAGGCCGATGTCGGTTGAGCAATGTAATTTTTCATAAAATTATACTCGCTTAAAGCGGCGACTCAAACGTTTAAAAGTGCAGTAAGATTTAGTTTCGCGCGAAACAAGCAAATCCTTTGCCTCCTTTTTTCACTCCTGAGCGCGACATGGACGTTCGCAATTATTTGCATACGGGCACAAGGGTCCGTGCAGCGCGCCACCGCCGCCGACAAGGCCATCGAAATATTTTGTCGGATCCTCTTCAGGCCTGTTTCATAAATTCGTCCGCCGCCACGGTGGCCCCAGAGCCCGATATTTCGTAACAAAAATACGAAAACGTCCATTGATTTGTACGAAGAGCAGCATATTTGCATTTTTGAGTTCGGCAGTGATAAATCGAAAGTTAAACAAAAAGTAAGTAACAGGTTTTATTAGTATTACCGCTTGATTTGATTACACTTCCGAAAATTTCTAGTAAATCTCACTTATGAAGACTCGCAGAGAAACTTTTAAAAATGTTCAGGAAATCCTACTTCTGAAAATATGTACGATAGGCTTTGACCAACCGTGGCATAATAATTGATTCAACGAGCAAAGCAGAAAGTGGTAACCGAGCTAATGATTCAGGAAACTGAGGAGAAACTAGTGATCTTAAATAAATATAAAAAAATACTCACACCGCATTTTTTCCTTATACCATATCGAGATCCTCAGACATCGACTCATCAAAGAATGCAACAATCGAACGTCTTCAACCCAATCACCTCAAAAACCTCACATCCGCAAAATACCCAACGATCGATCCTCCACGATCGAATCTCTCGAGGAAGATCTTCAAGGCAACTGCAGAAACCAACAATAATAAAAATGTTAACGACGTCAGTTTCCAGGTCAAGCATGTCGATCCATCCGAGGCCGACTCGGCCCTGTTCTTGCGAACTTCAAGTTTCTTACCACAGTTCCCGGGTTTCTGGGTGGGTCATGTACGCGAAGTACCATAAAAAAATTACAGTCATTACAGGGGAGATCCATTCTCCTCTATTGCTTCGCCCACGCTTTTCTTCCAGCAGGAGAGTGCGGCTTTTAGGCGGAAGGTAGGTCCGAGCACTCGCGAGGCGGCCTTTTATTTTGATAATTGCTGAACGCGTATGCAACGCGCGGGATACGTACCTCGAGGGTTTACACGTACACCCTCGTTACGAGGCAAAGGCGTAACGCCGGGTAAATACGGCCTCCCAAGGCGCAGCAATTCGTGCAACAAATGCAGGGCTATATTTGGTTACCCCGATGAAAACTCGGCTGACGAAGACCGACGATGATGGCTTGGAAAATGCTCGCGGGTAAATGGAAGCGTGGCGGAAGTCGGGGGAGGTTGGGGATAACAATGTTAATGTATCTATGAGTAAATCGATACGAACAACGCGGGCAGGGAAACGAGGCAGGTGAAAAAGCGGGCGTAGGGAAAGGAAATCGATCGTGCGGGGTGTATTAAATGGAGCTCGATGTAACACTACCAGGGAGGGTACGTCCCGAGGAGTGTTACGATTCTATCGCGCCGAGGGGAAATATTTTCCGAGCGAGGAGAGAAACATCTTTCAAATCGAATCGTCCCGACATAAGGTCGCGAGGACGGCCGCGATACAATGGAATTCCTCTCAACTGAGGCGTGAGACACGCGCGTTGACTTTCACGGACATCCCGACACGCCTGGAAATTTCGGATCAATCGGCGATTAATATTGTAACGATCGATTTCAGCGCGATACGCGAATGGGCGCGAAGCAACGCGATGGAGTCGATATGTAAATAAAAGGGTAACATGTTCATAATAATTCGCTAATTCGTATATTTTAAAAAATGCAACCTTTTGAGCCTTTCTGATTGGATGTCCCCTCTCCCCTCTTCATAGGATCTAGACAAAGATGGAAATATTTAAAGGTTCTGAAAACGGTGAATCTTTTGCTTCGATCGAACGCTTGTACGATGTAAACGGATCTACGATATGTTCGATAATGCATCTTGAAAAATTTTTCACTATCATGGAAGAATGCAATCCCAATAGACAACGTGTATCTAAAGTACGTACAGCAATCGAGAAAGACACGGGATGTTGTACAAATCTTCACGAAGAAAAGAATAGATGGTATTCGACTAATTCTCGACAAGTTCATAAAGAAAATATCCAGAAGCACTTAAACGCGTCTGTTCAACCTCACTATGCATACATATCGATAAATAAATACTTTAAAACACGATTTTTGCTGCACACTTTTTTACATCCCTCTACTTTCGACCATTCGACAGTCGCGCACATTTTCGTGAACCAATCGTGAGCGAAAGTCGGGGGCCCACTGTACGTAGATAAGTTAGGATAACATGTCGCTTGATATTTAGGAACGTGCGAGAGTTCGAAGACTTTTGGACGGTCGCGTGGATCGTGCTCGTGACGTCTTTCCGACGAGGCGGGCCAGGTGAGTAAATACGGAATGGGAAACTGGCGAAACAAAGGGAGCCGTAAACCATTAGGGGCACTTTCGCATTGGCCGACGTATCCCGGTTTTCGTATTCGGGAGCCGGGTCCAAATTCGAAGGGGCCACGGACATGGGCGCAACGCTAATTGTGCAGCGCAAGCTGCACGTAATCCGCATTTCCGTCTACGTGCAGTCAGATTGTCAGCAGGTGCTACGGAACTTCCGCCCCGGAGTATCACGACCAATCGACGATCGGTCGTACTTGGAATTTAATCGAGGCATTAAACATTGGGTAAACACACGCGCACTCGCCTCGATTAATTTAACGAGCCAAATTGGCGACCATCCTACGCCGACCAGTTTTGCGTATTTTGACTGTATCAGCCATATTCTCAGTTTAAGCGCACCTTCTGCGCGAAGCGGATATTTTTTAAGCGCGATCGTAGGATGGGATTTGTTTGCACGATAGACTGGGTGTCTTATCATCCGCGGGAATTTCGAATAAAAACGAGAATGAGATGATATACCTTCTATGAAATAATATAACCAGGATACTGTACCTTCCCGATGGAATAGAAACGAGACGAAATGGTGCACTTTCTATAAAATAATATAACCAGGATACTGTACCTTACAAGAATACGTACGCGAATTTTAAGTCTGAAGTGGTGCGTAGCTATCCGTGAACGCGTGCACGTGAAATAATAATAATAATGTTCGAGTAAACGATAATTAATCGTGCAAAGAACACGTGAACGCGTGCACGTGAAATAATAATATTATATCCTACAAAATAATAATGTTCGAGTGAACGATAATTAATCGTACAAAGAGTCGGATCGCTACGATTTCGTGAGTATTATTATGGCGCGAATTGGGGGACAAGGGGATAAACGCGTCCACGGCATTTATAATATCAAGGATCGTAGAGCAGTCAACGGCAGTTTACAGCGTCCGTTTCGTTTATTGCGCGAATACGGTTATGCTGTTTGCCACGTGTCATCCGTCGAACGTGCGAATACATTTCCATCAAGTATCGGTACGGAATAAATTGAGAGTCGAAACTCCGACGAGTACCGAGTTTTTTTCGTTAAGAGCCCCACCCGAATAAAAGCCCATCTCGGCCTGTATTTGCATTTTGCTTTCCAAATAAAAGCCCGGGGCTTTTGTTTGGGGATAGAACGTTATTCTGCGCACTTTATTTGAATAATGAAATGTACTTCTTCTTTCGATTATTCCACAATGCGGGAATAGAAATGGCCCGAAATTCTACATTATTATTTACATTATTCAGTGTAAGAGGGTGAATTATAGCATACGCCGTTGACCTACAGGGGTAATGCGGAAATCTACATTTTTCGTAATATAAATGTACCTCTTCTACGGTGGCTGAAACTCGATTGTTTTTGCAATACCCTAAACAGTCTTCATAATGCACTACATCAATTTTCATATATTCGAGAACGCGGGACACTCGAAATTCTTACTTGTTACACTTACTCTGTACACACCAAGACCGCACTTCTCGTACATTATTTCCATCCATCCCAATCCTTACTCTTCCATCGATCAAATCATAATCTCAGACTCTTTATATATCCATAAAGCGTAATAATCCAAATAAAAACCTGCTCCTCATTATTCCATCGAACGTTATTTCAAAATCAACGCCTTCCGGTCAAAAGGCCTACAGGCTTCTATTCGGTTACGAGGCGAGAAGCCTCGAGGGGTAAAATCCCAAATATAAACCCATAATCTTCTTAACGAAGGGGCCCGGTACAAATGGAGCGCGCGGCCAAATGAATTTCTCGAGCACCGCGAGGACGATCGTCGGAATTATTCTCCCTGCGTTCGAAATCTCCAAAGATTCTGGCACGAGCTCGCCGTTTCCAGGCGCGAACTTCGGCCGGCGCTTTTTCGTCTTTTTAATTAAAACCAGAACGACACGGCGTTACGACTCGGACGATCGCATTGGCCAACGACCGGGACGACTGAGACGACGAGGATGAAGGGGTTGGGTTGGGCGTGGGTGGAGGAGGAGGAGGAGGGGGTTCTTCGCGGCGCTATCCGCGAAAGATACCGCCGAGTTTAGCCGATAAAAAGCCAACTTCCATCGCGAGAAAGTTTCGCGCCCGAGGAAGAAGCGTTATTTCGTTACTCGACGCCGCGAGTTTCCATCCTGACCATAACTTTTCGGAATGGATTTATGCTGATGAGCCCTTCCTTTAACGAGCCATCCACGCGCCAGCATTGAGCGCGGCAGTGAGGGAACGCGAGGCCGTTTAAGCGGCGATGGAGGAGGTTCTTTTAATCCGATCCGCGGGACCTGATGAATTTTACTCGCACCTTTGGCGCGTCACGTGCCTCCCGATTCCCCCCCGTCGGTCGCGCGACGACTTTAACTTGCTGCACGGTTAACGCCGCTTCCCAACCGGGAACTTTACGCAGGTTTACGATGCTTCCGGATAACGAAACAATTGTAATCGGGAGTAAAGGCACGCAACCTTGAGTGCGGCTGTTTCGCTTGCGATTGAATGGCTCTTCGATGAAGAGTAAAAGAGTAGGCGTGGAAGGGAGGCGCTTCCTGCGGAAGTTTTATTTTATGCGTTGATGAAACAAGTTGGAAAAGTTGTAGAGCCCCGATAAATCCCGAAGTACCTTGGAGAATTGTGACATGGAGAAAGAGTTGCGTTAGTAGGTTGTAAATAAAGTAAATGTCTCGAATTCGATAACGAAATTGGCTGCGAGGATTGGAGGGATTTTCGTCCGTATCGATGAATTTATGGATAATTCGATGAAGACATTCTGTCGCCCGTCGCGATGATGACTTCGACATTCTCTATCCGGATTTCGCGCAGCCCTCTCGGTTGCTTCGCCTCGAGACGATTTATTAGAAAAGGAAAGCCTGGGAGAGGGCGTAGAATGGCTGGACATGACAAAGGTACATTGGTATCGCGTCACGGCTTCTACGGCCCTTGAATTTCAATGAATCAAGATTACTTTTCACCTCGACGTAAAGAAGCCCGCCCTGTATGCGGCCACGTGCTTTCCTAAAGGCGAACCTAGCCGTGGTCGGGAGTCGATATCCTGAATGTGCCGTTTATTTCACCCGTTTCTTTTTGAGATACCCTACCACGGCTAGCTAGTAGTGCTAGTAAAGTCAACTTACGACCAATCTTTGCAAGAATTCGAGAGTAAAGTACTCGGAATATAAAAAATATAAGGCGAATATGAAAAATATAGACAGAGGCATTAGGCAGAATTTGGGTGGATAAAAGCTTATGACCAAACACTATTCTGCGAGCTGTTGTTTCATGAAAAGTTGTTGTAGACACTTACAGCAACATCTTGGCAATGTGAAAAATACATAAAGCATGACAAAAGTAAGACCAAGTTCTAGTAAAATTAATAGTAATGGTAAATAAAGTAGTATATATATATATATATATATATATATATATATAGTATAAATATGTAATAATAGTAATAGCAGAGTAAAAGAAATAGTCAATTCTAGGACAATGGTCTGGACCCTAGCGCCGACAATTTCGCGTAGGCGGACCGTCACGTAGGTAGCAGAAGAAATCAATTTTCCTTAAATAAAATGGATAACGACGGGAGCACCGAATCGATCAGAAGTAGCCGCACGTATCGAGGATCGTCAATGGGCCATCTCCGTGGTGCCTTTTCGGGTCGAAGAATGTACGTGAATGTAGTTTGAATCTATTTATCTCCGGCCGTCCCCCGAAATCGGATGGCCTAAGGTCTGTATTTTCCTCGATGGCCCACCGGACCCTACCCTCCATTTCGCAACGTCACGTTTAATCCTCCCGAGAAGTTTAGTCGTGTTATTACCCACGAAACGGGTCCCTCCTCCTCGCAGTTCGCCTTACATTTCCGCCACTGGATCTCGTCTGTCGACGTTTACAAGGTTGTAAACTCGACCAGTTGTCGGATACGATGATGAAGGATTAAGAAAAATAGGCGACTGAGTACCGAAATGGAGGAAGGAGGAAGGTGCGAGAGGCACGATGCATAGGCGAGATCGATGAACAGTGGTGATAATTGTAATTAAGAGGGAGAAAAATGATGCTCCACGATTGTTCCAAGAGATATTTATTTAAGGCAATGTATTGATAAATATATTGGGCAAATCGTTTTAACAACCATGCTCGGTATTTCCATTTTTATCCGTCGCTATGCGTTATTGAGGAAGGAAATATTCCGAAATTTCGATATATGCTAAGTTTGGAATTTATGCGGCGTACGTAGGAAAATGGAAGATAAGTTGTTGTAAGACTAATTTATATTCTCACCGTTCTCTTTAAGGTGACAAGAATGGTGTAGTTGGAATGAGTCTACGATCAGAAACGTGCATATGTATGTAAGAAGAATATAAAAGAAGGATATACTCAAACATCCTGGAGTCGTAATTTTTTCGTATACCTTTTTTATATGAATTACTTAACGATGTACTGTTTAAAAATAAAAGACGTATATATTAAAAAAAAGGCAAGTCGTTTATCTAGAATTCTTTTCTACGCGTTATAAATATTCTATAAGTATTTCACACTAAACGATCGTATAGTCAATTATTTTCCATATTCCTTGATCATTGCTCGTTACGCCACTTTCTCTTCCTTCAAGTACGCGTAACTATTATCACCCTTTTCGCTCTTATCTTCCTCTTGCACAAGGTGGAAAGTATAATTCGGACAAGTTATCGCCTCGAAAGAGAGCAATGGGGGGCAAAAGTCTTGAGGAGCGTTGCATAATTAATCGGTCATCGTAAATTATTTTCCATATTCTTCAATTATCGCTCGTTATTCCACTTTCTCTTCCTTTATCCGGACGCCATTATTATTATTCGTTACGCTATTATTTTCCCGGTTGTACAATACAAGGAGGAAAGTATAATTCGGACGAGTTATCGCCCCGAAATAGAGCAAGGTAAGACAAAAGTCCCGGGGACTGTTGCATAATTAATCAGTGGCGCGAGTTATGGGATGACTTTTGGTGCAACCTCACGAGTAATAGCGAGCGAAGAATCGGTTTTTGCGAGCAAGCTTCGCATTCGTAATAAGTCAGAGTGCAAAGGGATCTCCGTTTTTCGCCACGATGACGGCCATTAATCTCCCGCCTCGAGCTGGAAATCCTTTCGCTAAAATACTTTTAACCTGTGGAGTTTGATGACGCGCGGAAAAATAAAAGGCTCGCGGCGGCGGGACCATTTTGAGTTTGCCAAGAGGGCCACGGACATTTTTCAAACGCGACGAATGTACACGCGCGTGTTTTCCTTGCTGAAGAGGGTAAACAGCCGAGGGAAAATAACGCGAGGCTGCCTTCCTAAACAATTCTTTTTTAGGCTCCGCGTACGCGCGCGCAACGACTAATCGCACGGTTTTAGAACAATAACGATAACCGCGTACGTAGCTGCTAAATGGAAATAACTCCACAGAGGGACAATGGGAATACAATTCCAGGGTGTGAACGTAAACGAATTCACAAAGGAACGATAAAAATGGAATTCTACGGCGAACGATCGAAATATCCAAGCGAAGGTGGCTAATAAACAAGCTGTACATAACAAGCGGACCAACCGAACCAACGCCAGCTTCAACTCTGCGCCGCAGGATTTCGAAAAATAAAATAAACCCCTATCGAACAGAAATTCTCTCGCCTCTTAAATTAAACGAAATTCCTACACCCCTATTAACACTATAACTACCAGCCACTTTCTCGGCATATTTAGAACACCACATAGATCTTTAAAAAAAAGGGGAGAGTAAAGGGAAATTTCGATAAATCAAAATGGTCATCTAAATACTGCATGAAAATTATGGAAAATCTCAAAAAACACATCGTTACAAATCACCACGATTCTTTAAAGAAACGACTGACCAGTCAATTTTAATTACTTTGGTAGTTCTAGCGTTAACAAAGAAATCGTGTAATATAAAAAAATACAAAAACAATAGCAATTCAATTAAATTTATATATTATAGGCTAAAACCCAAATACTAAGCAAGCACCAATATGCCAAGCACTAAATATGTCGATGCAACTATTGCAATATTTCGAGGTGGGCCTAAAAACATCCCAGCATGCACCAAAGCGCTTTCAATCCCAAACGATCAAACCCCGAACGATTAAGCCATAAATGGATTCCCGACGCGACCTTTGTATCCGCAAACTTACGCTCGACGGGGCCGAGGAAAATAATCCGTCGCTCTCGTCCGCCGAGCCCGCACGTGCTATTGAGACCGCAACGTATCCTCCACCTTCCGCCGGTGCACCGCGATTAAGTAAACTTTCCTATTAACCGTAAATAATGGCCCCGGCGATGGCATTAACGCGGACACCGGTATACGTGCCCCTGAATTAACGAAGGCACTATGGAAGCGTAGTCGGTGCGGAACGTGCTCGGGGAAGAAAGTAAAACCGGGGCAAAATCCTAAATTAATCGAGACGCATTTCTCCGCCCTGTTCGCTCGCCGATTGGAGCCAAGGGACGGCCTTCCGTGTTCTCGCGCTTCCGGAAACGAGAATACGTCGGCTATCTTAGCCGAGGGCGAGGCAAACGGATTCCTGGCCGATGCGGAAGCATTTAAACCGACTCCCCCGGAGCCGGTAGTTATCTCCCGTGCGGTTGAAAGATTTCGGCAACTACCAGGGATTTCGAGCTGTTGCGTACCGAATTTCGATGCAAATAACGGCCAAATAAATCCCGTTCCTGCGCGGACTTCCACTTGGGCTCGCCAGCGAGGATGATTAACCGACAGAACGCTTTCATCCCTCCGTGCATTTTCTCCCCTGGAACTTGCTTTTTATTCCGCGATCCGCGAGAATATCGCGTCTCGATAAATTTCGGAGCCTCGAACCGGAATACCGCGTGGACGAGAGTATCGAGGATCAACCCTTTGCGGTCGGATGTCGCAGGAGCGGCGACAGTCGGTGTTTATGTTAGATTTTGTTATCTGCAAGCGATAGGAACGCGGTATTGGTTCTTGGAAGGGTTCCTCAGCTATTGATGTTCTTTTGTGTAAAGTGTCAAATCACACGTCTTAACGGAGATACGGAGAAAGTATCTGGAAAATTAGTATAGCGTGGTTTTGTTCGAACCCCTAGAAATATGGATATTGGAAGTGAAATCAGTCCAGATAAACCAAGAATGCATCTTGGACAATGTTTTCTAAATTACCACGCAAAAGTAAAATACGGAGATTAGCTTTGCGAAATTATATTCTTAATGGTGTAAATACAGATAAATAATAATAAAATATAACGTTTTTCTAGAATAATTATGTAAGATTATTTTATTGTACCTGCCACCTCGGAAGCCGAAAAAGTCGTCGAACGCGAAGGATTAACGCGTGGATAATGGGATGCTGGTTTTGAGGGATACCCGCTTTATTTGCAGGTCGAGGATATTCCGCGATACTTTTTCCCCGCGATTTCGCGCGTCTATTAGAATTCTAATTAAGGCGATAATTCGCCGTGCGGCGCGAGGAGGAGGGAATCGGGCGTAAAGGAATGCCTTCGAGGTGGTTGATTTCACGGTTAATGGCTAGGAAAATAAAGGGTTTGCCGCGTTTAAAAGATCCTTTCTCCTAATCAACTTTTATCCCCTCCCCCGAGCCTCTTTCGCAATTTTAATTACGCCGCGCGCACTATCCGCTCGTAACCCGCTTCCTGCGGCCCGGGCGTTCTGGCAAAGCGCGCTTTATCGGTATTTACTCGTTCGGAAGAATGCCGCCCTGAGATCCGTTTATACATCGTTCGCTTTTCCATTCCGCGGTTGTAATCGCGTTCCTTGTCGCGCGATTTTCCCCCCCCCCCCCCCCACCCCAACCCTGCCGCAATAATGCATCTGGTAATTCCCCGACAAACGCGTCGCGATTATTTACAGAGCACTTTGTTGCGTAACTTGGAAATTTCCGTACTCGTTACAGGGACTGGCAAGTGGCACGAGTTGTTCTTTGAACTTCCACGATTTACGCTGGATTCGGAATAACGGTCCGTTTATGGGCTGCGCTCACCTGTTGTACCCTTCCTGACTGCTGGATTATTGTAAACCAACATCTCGAGCTACGGAGATCGGAGTGCGGTTGGACTATCGAAGTTTGGATTAACACTATTCCCACTAGTCATTTTCCAGACGGATTTAAGTGTACTAGATATATCCTTAAAGAAAAAGGGGGCGAAGGAAAAATGTCGATGGATTGATTTATCGATTCATACGCTGCGAGAAAAGCGTGAAAAATCTCAGAAGTGAACGCGCCTCAAAGTTCTACGATTTTTCGAAAAAATCACTGACCGCTCGTTTGACCGCTCGTGGTAGGAATACTGTTAAAGGTTGATTATAGAGGGTTAGAGAACGAATCTATTACTTCGACTATTATAGCAAAACTCTGAGAAATTTCTGAGAAACTCCAAAAGCAATAACGAAAAGCGATGCGTTTATTCCTAAATCAAGTGAGTCGCTTTCGCTATTGGTCTTCTTCGCGATGTTGGGTGAGATTGATATTAGATAAGAATATGGCGATGGCGAAGGTGAATTTTCCGGTTGCGCTCTCCTACGAAAATCCATCAACGATGGCGCCTTTTATCTCACCTCCAGCCTGCGCTCTTTTATTTGCGGAAAAACTAGCCGCGAATGTAATTTTCCGCGTATGCCCAGCTTTTTTCCTTTTTCGACGGCCTTGCGCCAGAGCCGTTCGCCGATATACCGCGGATTTGTTATTTGCGCCGATCCGAAATTGGCGCGAGAACAAACGTTCGCGATAAACTTTTCCCCCTGCAGGCGATCGCCGCGATTTTCCGCCCATCAAGAATGAAAACGCAGATGGCGCGCGTTTGTGTACGCACAATTTACGCATCGCTCCCCCGAGTTTTCCTCCTTCGCGCCTCATTGTCTCGGAATAATCTGCAATCGCCTATGCAGAACCGACCTTCGAGTCGCGTCTAATGCGGATGTGGACCGCGCGCTCTTGGAGCCGGGATTATTTGCAGTCGCGCACAAAGGAATCGCGATGAAAAGGCGTTTGGAAGGATGAAGTGCGAGATCTAATAATATATTGATTTCCACAGTTTTTGTACTCTTTTTCAGCTCGAGCGCGAGATGATATTTGTAGTCGCGCACAAAGGAAGCGCGATGAAGAGGCGTTTGGTAGGATGAAGTGCGAGATCTAATAATATATCGATGTCCACGACTCTTGTACTCTTTTTCAGCACGAAGCCGAGATGATATTTGCAGTCGCGTGCAAGGGAATCCCGTTGAAAAGACGTTTGGAAAAACGAAGCCTCCGACGGTACATTTATTCTCGCGATTTTCCTACGCGTGGTGAAGTGTTAAAATTTGACGATAACCTTCGTCGAGTGGAAATACATCGACCGAAAGATATCTCAATGGATAAGGCAAAGTAAATAATTCACGACGCGATCGATCAATTCAAGGGTTATTTGCATGAAAAATAATAGCGATACTCGTATCATTCCGAAGACAAGGTATCCATCACATCGCGATGCATTATTTACCTTATTTTACAAAGTCCCGTTTGTTCAAATTTCCCCCTATTCGATTACGTATTCCAAAGGATCATTACGATTACGTATTCAAAGGATTATATTTTCATCCTCGAAGGCTTTCGTGCTCACGATATTATCGCGGTTATAAGGGATGAGTAGGTTGGCGTACACAGAAATTAATTCGAGCAAAACTCATTACGTCGCGATACGTATGCAAACCGAGATTCCCGTAGTTCGAGATCGTACGATTTCTAATTTTCCCTCGGTCATTCCATTTATTTCTCCCCTTCAGTACCGACCATCAAGATCCATCGACGACCTACAACCCCCTCGCTTAAAGCGAGACTCCCAAAGCGTCTCGAAAATTCACAATCGGCCAAAAACTCGCGATGCAGCCGCCAAATCAGCTCCCACGAAACACGTCCCAGCGCTTCCTCGAAATCAAGCCTGAATCGCCCTCGGGAAAGACGAGGCTCGAACGTGAATGCTCTCCAATTCTGATAGACCAGTCCATTGACCGGGTGCCGTTAGCTTCGCGAATCTAGGAGCTTGTATCGCAGGCCGGACCGCCAATGACAATTGGTCCGAGGGATTGGGCCGAGCATCGATCCTTCCCGCTGACCTGGCCGAGAATAATATCGAGCGCAGCTTGGAGAGTCGTCCAGATGACGGGACACGCATCCGAGAAGGTGTTTCGAGAAGGAGTAGCGGCACGGTTTAATCCTGGCACGAATATCATGGCCCTAGTTACGCTCGCTCGGCGCTTCGTTAATGGACCAAGGCTGTTGGCCGATCGAGCAGTTGCCCGCATGGGGAAAGTTTAAGCCTTCTGCGGGGATCAAGAACGATCAGCGGCGCTTCCGCGGTGGTCCGTAATGAGCGTTGGCACTCAGCACCGCGAAGCTTGTTGCGGGGAGCCAGGAGGATGCCAGGAAGATGTTAATTACCCTCGTCCGATGTCCGCGGTCGTGTAACGAAAATCGATTAGAAAGTACGCGGGCCGCGATAACATTTTTCCATTATCCGCCAACGCAGGATATACGGCCTTCCTGCCGCGGTGGCCGACTTTATTAGTCGCTGCGGTCTCGCAGTCGGGCATCGCGGGGAAGCGCCCGCTAACTCGTGAAACCAGACTTTAATCCTTTAAGGGCCCCGCGAACGTTCGAGTTGTATTACACTCGTGTGTCGGGGCCGCTCTCTTGTCCTAATCGAGTGCATCGTCGGAGTGGCTCGCGTTTCGTTAGCTTCACGCTTTTCGCGCTTGGCAGTGGACCTGGCGTTTAGAGCAGTGCCGTGTATCGTGGGTGAATTGAAGGAAAATTGGGCGCCGGGATAAGTTACTATTTTTAGCGAAGAACCTCTGTAAACTAGAAATGAGGTGTGTGTAAAGGTAAGGTGATTCGCGTTAACATATTATTAAATATCTACGTTTCCGCTATTCGTATTTAGACTTTATGGTTTGGATAGATGTTTAGCAATGGAAAATAAGGTATTTCGATTCGTTACGTCCAAAGGTAATTTTCGGTTACTCGATACGACGAAGCGGGCGTTCTGATCGATCCTTCCAATAATAAATCAACCCTCAACACCGATACAAAAATACAATTTATTTGTTTAATGTATATACATAAATTTACACATCAATATATATCCATAATCTAACGTTAAATCTACCAAGGCGGTTAAAAGGACCGTTTCTCAGAAAAATCGCTGCACCTCCTAAGAGAGTATTTTTTTAAATCCTCCGTGATTTTACCACATAACCTAAATCATCCCATCGTTCCATCGACGTCTCTTCTCAACGCCCCTTTACTTCCACGACACACACGCCGCACATAAACACATCCAAAAAGCGATCGGTAGGTTAAACATCAACGACAATTCCCACTCGAAATGATACTCTTTCCCCAAGCACACAATTCCCGGATAGAGCGTGGAGCGCGCGCAAAGGCAGACAAACCTGTAGGAACCCGAGAAGCGTCGATCCTCCATCCACGATGCGCTACTTTCCCAACTCGCCCCAGGGCCCGTCTCCTCCACAATATCCGCGGGGTGTGCGTCTTCGATGGGCCGATACCTCCGGCCCCAGCGAGCGCCAATGTACACGCGCAAGTGTCCGAGGGACGCGCGACGGCAAAGTTTAATCCTCGACAGGGTAGGCGGGGGGTCAAGCGCGTCGTTTCAGTAGTATTAGCGTGGCGCGAGCGAGGGCCTCCGTGTGGGTGGCCCGCCCTTCTAATGGAGCCCACGAGCCGTGGGCTCGCGTTAGTTTCACGAGTCTGAGATTCGGCCGTGCACCGACGTCGCCGGGGCCAAAGGCTCGGCCCTGTGTTGGCAGCTGCAAAGGGGTCCGCCGCCCCGGGCCGGCCGAGGAGACATTAATTACTCTTATCTGTGCAAACAGTAGGTCCGTTACAGGCAACCGAGGTCGGCCCCGGAGACTCTGGGCAACTCGTCCAGTTAGTTGCGGCCTGCCCTCGTTCCGCAAGCCCTAAAACCGCGTCGCTTTCAATCGCGCCGAGAGCCACCTCCCTTCCCTCCCTCCCTCTCTCGCTCACTCTCTCTCTGTCTGCTGGATTTCTCTCTCTCTCTGTCTCTCTTTCTCTCTCCCAGTACCGCTTCCGCTTACCCAGGGAGGTATCCTTGCCCGTTCCACGAGTCGGAGCCGTGGCACGAAATACGACACCAGCCGCGCGGTTAAACGAGCCGTGCCCACGAGCCGACGTGGTGGTCGGTAAATAAAGCGACGTCGTCACCCTTTTGAGCACGCGAGGCTGGGACTTGCCCTAGGCCTTGAATCCTGCCGGTACCTCGACGTGTTTTGACGAGCGGAACCGAGTGATTCTTACGAGGTGTGCTTTGGGCTGGAATCTAGTGGGACCGGTCGAGAGGATTGATTCGTAATTATTTATAAGGACGATGGTGATTTGTGGTATTTAAGGGGATGTGTTATTGGGGAATTTTGATCGGCGAGCGCGTGAATCGATTAAACGTATTTATTTAATCTTCCTTCTCGCTTCTTCTTTTTTTTCTGTGGATGTTTATAGTATTCTAGTTGGTATACGAAAGTTGCGCGAGACGATATTGATATCAATGCTGAGAGTAGGAAAGCAATGATATTGTAGGTGAAGAACGATAACCCTATTTATGATATTCCCGCGTTGGAATAGTGCATCTCGTTATTATCCAAAGACCACGGAGGACAGGGGTTACTCTTGCCTCCAGACGCAGCCTCGTATGAAGCACGTATGAAATATTAGCGGAGGCTGTCTAAACATTTACATACCATAAATCTTGGGGAGGGGGCCTTAGCGTCGACCTTAACGCGTAGCGGCATCCAGAACGTCCGAGGTTCGCGGAGATCGAAAGTCCTTTAGCGCTCGAGCTTTAACGCCATTAACCTCTCCAAACATACGTTCTTACGGACTTCCAAATCCACTTTGAAACGACACCTTCCACGCCGTATTGCCTCGGCGGTCGGTGCTAAGAATGAAATAAAGAGGAAGGGGAAAAAAAAGAGTCGTGCACTCCGCACAGAGGCGTCGAAAGGTCGACAAAGAGCCGCCACTGAGCGAGGAGGATGAAAAGGACGAGGAGGATACATCGGTGCGTATACGGTATCTACAAAGTACCCTCGATCTCGCGAGGAGGGCCGAATAAAGGCGCGCACGGTACAATGTCCTCCTCTCAAAAAGGACTCCTCGAGGAGCTCGTACTTTTAAGCCCGTCGTACGCCTCGGAGCTCAAAGTTTTTCCGCCCCATCGGAGAGAGGCGGCTAGGAGCAAAGGGGAAAAATCCAAGGATCTTCCTGGGCGCAGGATCTAAAACTCCTCCGCCGAAAATTCTCTTAGCTGCACTCGTAGCCCGGGCTGACCCATTTGGCCGGAGTTTCCACGACGCCGCGTCGCTTAAGCTCAATTTACGTAATATCGACGTAAGAGGGGCCGAGTAAGGCGGAACTGAGGCGGAGGGGGGCCGTCGAGGGGATAGATTCGCTGTAATGGTGTACGTGTACGCGCTAGAGGGAGAAAAAAGCCTGGGAGGAGGTGGAAAAGAGGGGGGAGGAGGGATGGAGGGAAGCGGCGAGGGAGGTTCGATGCAACGTGCGGTCTCGTGGAAGAGCTTAAGTCCCTCGCCATTATGATGCCACGGGCGTTAACTGAATATTTCAGGATACTTTCGGATGTTCCTGGCTTGTCGGCCCCTATGCGCTCGTCCCGCAAGCCCTGAACGTCGGCTTGCGTGTGTCTGGGAGGAGCACTGCGAGGCCGAAGAGCCTCCGCCAAGGACCTCTTTGCCAGAGCGAAAAGCTTCTCGCCTCGTATCACAGCTCGTTTCCTCGCGAAGGACGCTTCTTGGCGGGGAGCACCTTCGCCCTTTCTGGACGAGTCGTGCGAGCCGCTATCCTTCGCGATGATTCTCGTAATTCGAGGGAAAGACTGGCTCCTCGCGAGAAGCGAGCATTCGCGCTGGCAGGAGCTCGTTTCGAGGAGGCGAGCGACGGCTCTGGAAGCGGGCCGACGCCTTTGAGTCGGTCGCAGGCGCGTCGTATCCACGGTGGGAAATTGAAAACTCCGCGAAACGAAAGCGCCCTGGTGCTTTACGCGGCCGTAAAGGGAATCGCCAGGAGTCGGCTGAGAGATGCGTGCCGCTGGCAACTCTTTGCGCCTCCACTTGGCCGCGACTGTCGAAAGGACCGACTGCTCGGAGATTTTGCGTTTGTCCCCCTTTTTTTTTTTCTGCCGCTTCACCTTCGACGACTTACTTCCCTGGATTATGATGTAAAAGCTGATTTTTTTTTTCTCTCTACGAATGTTCTACTTGCACCAGGACTGGTGATAATGAATTCTGATTATGTATTTTAATACTTTATACGAAGGTTCCACGTGGACTTCGGTGGTTTTCTTTTAACGGTTATCTGTTTCGGAAAATTCCACAAGTATCGTAATATAATATACTTCGATCCTTATGTACTTTAATTTTATTTAAAATCAATTTCTCCATATTCGTTATATAATGGTAAAATAATTTAGCGGCTATGGAGTTAATCAAGAAAGCTCCAGTACCAAGAAAAGTATCGAGAAACCGATGGATGATTAGGTATAATTATTTGATATTTTGTCCGGTCGACGAGATTATCCGACATGACGTCGGTTCCCGTTGGCGTGTTTTTCAGGTTGCGCCCGGCCGGTCGAGGAGCTTCGAGTGCCCTCTGATTCGCATTCAAAGCGATCCCCGAGAAGAAGCCGCTCTAATTATTATCCATTAACGCTCGAGGCGAGCCTCGGATCCTCCGGTGGCTTCGAAAAACTTGCGAGGAAATATAATAGTAGCGTAAATTGACGTCGTGCGCCGGCATAAACGCCGCCGCTTTCCAGACGTCGCATCTCATTTGGCGTCTTTGCCCGTCACGACTGCAGAATCGAGGGCTTTATTTTGCATAATATTGTTCGGGCGCGATCGTGCTTTCGAGATGATCGCAGCTGACGGGGAAGTTCATCGAATTTCCTCGAAAACACGGCCCTTATAATCCGAGGCTCGAGGCTCAGTGCGATGACCGTGAAACGATAGGAGCGACTGTAATAAATTTCGATATTCGAGGAATACCTACTTTCAAGAATGTTCTCGTATCGAGTCGTGTCTCCTTCTGCTTATCCTTATCCTTCTGTCTGCTCGTTCGCTTAATACGAAAAGCACGACGCAAATGAATCCACGGTATGAAAATGTGAGGATCGATGGTGGTGGCTGATGGATGGATTCGCTTTGATGAGATACTCGATCGATATCACTGCGATACAGATCATTATTTCTTACTCCGTACTCTAGTTCTTCACTTTGTTTCTGACTCTGACTCTACGCTCTATATGCTGTAACTCTGATTCTGTAGTCGTTCTTCTCTCACCGTCTTTTAGTCCAAAGACCCTTCCTTCGATCGCACGCACTCATGCTCTTTTTAACATTCGCAACAAAAACATTCCCTTATACTCCTATACTCTTTTTCCCATTCCCACAAAAACATTCCCATTGATCAAGATTCCAGCGATGTTTCGAGCTTCGGCTCTCCGCCTCTTCCCGGAAGGCAAGCACTTCATCCCCTCGACATCCTGGTGGAAAATGTTTACGCGGCTAATGATCCCGCGGGTACCAGGCGGGAGAACAAAGGGGTAAGGAAAATGTTTGTCCTCGGAGGATGTTCACGAGGCTCCTCGCCCGCGACGCACGCTCATTTATTCCGATATCATTTTCAATATCCGCGCCCTGGGCCTGGCGAGAGACCTTATCGAGGCGAGTCTGGAAAGCGGAAAGTATTCCATCTCCCGGCTTCTTGTTTTCCATCGTGCCGCGCGAGACCTGGCAGGTCGGGGCAGGAGGTGCACGGGGAGTGAACGGAAATACGCTGGATCCGTAAGACGGGATAACGCATTTCGCGACGTCGGCTCGATGCTAAAGTGGAAGAAACAAGGACAAGGAGCATCATTGACATCGTTACGAATCGCCATTGGATCCACCGCGAGAGGCAGCGTCGACCTTTCGAGGGAATTTGCTCGTCGCTCGAGATCCCTGCTCTTTTTCTTGTTTCTTTTTTTTTTTTTCTCTCATTAGCGGAACCGATGACAGCGTTACCAATTAATTACCCCTCTTCTGCGGTGCTTTACAATTAACCCAGATCTACCGCGAACTTATAGGTGCGTGCTTAACCGAGAAATTACCGAGATCGCTGCTAATTAAAGCCGCGCCGCTCGGTACACTAACATGCCGGACACCGAGTCCTTGAAATATTCAGAATGCCGACGAACGCTCAGAACTTTTCCAAGTTTCATCAGGCCGATACATAAACTTTCCAGTGGCGTACTCGCGGGCCCGGATATCGGTCCCTTTGGAAAGCCAGCGCTCGGTGCTTTCGTTGTTTCGAGTTCCCTCGTTTTATTATATTTGCCATCCCGCGCGCTTACCACCGGCATTCCTTCTTCCTCGCTTCGCCCTTCACGCGGATCCTCGAAATTTATTTAACGCGGTATGTTTAACCTAAGATATTTTTTAATACGAAAGTCCGCTTGTAAAGAATCTTACTCTACTCTATTATTTTCGCTGATCAATTACACTATACGGACTGATCGATACAGAATCGTACTATTCGTAAAGAAAAATATCCACAACTTCACGATACCCGAACGAATAATCCAATACTACAATGAGAAAAAAAGTACCCATATCCTAGAACGAGTTACAATTTAAGCAACAAACCAAAACTTCAATCCACCATAGGCACCATTCGATAAAGCAACGATCGCCAAAAACAGAGATCATACCTGCAAGAATACCCGATACCAAAGACACCAAACTTCCCCATCCCCCCAAGCCTCTCCCATAAATCCCCCCACCTTTCTCACATTCCGACGCGCCATTATCGGCCTTCAAAACCGGGAATACTCTTTCCCTCCTAATCCCTCTCCCATCGAACCCACTCTTTCCCTCCTAATCTCTCTCGAGCGTCGGAATACGAAATCGAGGAGGCAGCGCAGGACGGTCCCTCGCGAGGATCGGCGCCATCGTTGGGCGGACGTTAATCGTTCCTGCGAACCGCTCGACGTCGTTGTTACAAGCATGGCCAGGCCGTACGTCGCAGGAGGCGGCGATAATCTCGCTCAAAATTCGCCAACGTCGACGGCCATTAAGTACGTTCGAGTTTGCGCGCGGCCTCTCGCCGCCGAGAGCCGTGAGGACGACGGTGTGTTGACCCAGGGTAGGAGGGGGGAGGAATATAGGGTGGCGCGGGGGGTGACAGGAGCTGAGCCACGCTGGCCGGCTGCCAAACAACCCCCTTGGGAGCCGCGAGATCGAAAAACTCGTCCGTCACGACCTTCGACCTTCTCCTGGAAATCGACTCTCGGTATGGCCGCCCTCTGCGCTCGTCGCCGCTTAGCGGAGAGTCGCAAACTTATGCGCAGCTTAAATTATGCCCCGCGCAAAGTTGTAAGGGAACGAAGGAAATTAAAGTGAAATTGATATCCGGCTTCCCCCCCGACGACGGTGTATTTATTCTGCTCGGTGTAGCCGTAAGGCGGGATCCTTGGCCGCTCCTCTTTTTATCCTCTCGAGATGATACTCTCGAGTGTAGTCGATTTAAGTTCTTTTTTCTCCCCCCTTTTTTTCTTAGCTTCTACGAGGCAGCGGAACTTTGAGGTCGCGCGCGCGCGCGCGCTACTTAATACATCGGGATTCTGCCAAATGATTTGAGGTTTTCGCGAGATGAGGTATGCGTCTTTATTATATAATCTAGTTTATTCTTTGCTATATGATCTTTATTTTATAGTCTATGAGATTATTGTGTTGTTAAGAATATTCATGGTGGTTGGCAGCGGCGTTAGCTTGAAATGTCGAAGTAAATGCCTTGCGAGTTGTATAATTTGCAGGTATAATTCGGACCATCGAGGGTTGAATTGATTTTTGGCGCCGCCTGCTATGGTCATTTGGCCCAGGGTCTACCGTTCAAGGTGAATTTTGAACCATCAGAGTTACGGGATACATATCGCATGCGAAACATTATTTGTAACGAATCAAATTCCAATCTCCCGCGTAAAAGTCCGAGCTTCTATCCACTGTACCACTGCAACTGTGTCGATTAAAGTTTTATGGACCTGTAGTGGTTTTTTTTGTTTTTTATTCTTGGGGTCGATCGCTAAGATAATTTGGCATAGAACTTGTCGTTTGAATAAAATGCGCACATACCTCTATTACTTCTACTATTTTTAAATAGCTTTTAAAGCGAACCACGAGTTAAAAACCAACCGGAAATACGCGAATGAAAAATTTTCCAGAGGTAATGGGATTTGACCCTTGAATCTTCTCTCCGGGAATTTTCAGCCTATGCCCATCGCATCGTCGTAGCTTCAAACGATCTGTTTGCGGTGCGTGGGAATGTATGAGTGATGGGTAAAAAAAAAAAAACGATAACAGAATTACACGAATGTACGAACAAAGAGGATAAACGAATTTCATTTTACCATAACGAGATAAGAAGATTTCATGGGCGAATAATTTGAAACCAATACCGATGGATAGATTACATATTTGCTGGCACTTTTATTTCCCGCTAATCCATTACCATTTATCCTGCTCCTCGACTCAACGACTGTCCTGTCAGTGTAACGTATTCCCTTCCCTTCGGGGGATCGATAGAAATTCCTCGAGTTTCGCAACTTTCAGACAACATCGTTTATGCGCCCGCAACGCAGCCAAGATTCGGAATTCACGGCCTTCGTATTGACACGAAAATCTTTTTCCATTCATACCGCAGATGGTTCGGGCTCTTCTTCGCGATTTACGGGGCAAGGAGAACTTCCGGAATTCTCGAAGGGAGGTAATTTCGAGGAGAATACTCGCGCCGAATGAGCAAACGTTTCGAGTTCTTTTGATTCCACTTTCTCGCTCAGGAAGCTCCTTCGTTTCCCCCTCCCCCCGATGTTAAATCACCTCTTCTCGATCGTCGCCCTTTTCCTCCTCTCCTCTTTCCTCCTCGCGCCTCAATTCTACCCGAGGTTCCAGAAGTTATGCGATCCTCAATCAGTTGGCCGTTGCGACCACTTTACCAAAAGCGCGTACACCCGACTTGACTCGAGCGTGTACAGTTACCATATAAAGGAGAAGAAAATTTTTGTCGATCGACGTCAAAGAAAAATTGTCGATTCAAACAGCGAATTGCAACTACTTTCCGCAACTTTTTAATACCTTGTCACTTCCCAATGCCGAGTGTACTCGTAGAAAAACAGCCAAGCGGTTGGGCGAAGTCGTAGCACGTAGTCGGGCAGCGCGTTGCGCGTGTGGAAGCGACGTGGCCAAAGTTTCGGATTTTTTCCCTCGCTCCTCCCATCCTCCCCCATCTTTTTCCCGGCCCAACGCTATTATCCGCAATTACCTCGAAAGTGGCCTCCGCGGTGGAGAAGGGCGACCTTAAAGTTTCAAGATCTTTGGCTTTCTCGCGCATCGACCCTACCTTCCTTCTCCACCTTTCCAAGTGAACCGACGCTCAAAATTGCACAATGCGCAAAGGGCGATAGGCTTAAAAATTCATTAGGCAGCCGCCAAGGCGCGCAACTATTATATCCACGCGATATAACGTCCCTCCGAAACCCCAAAAGATCCTCGGATCCGCCGAATTTTTCCTTTGCGAATCCCTAAACAGGCTCCGTTTGGCGAGAGCTTTTAACAGCGCGAAACCGGCGTAACGTAAATTTGCCCCAGCGTTAAAGTTTATTCCGCAGGCCGACGCGCGTGCTCGAAATAGAATATATCCGGATGAGTTTTTCGCGAAAGCCAAGTGCTCTGCTTTTACGCGCCCCCAATTGAGATGAAACCGCGTTGCCGCCGTTACAGAAATACGGGTATAATAATTCCAGCCGGCCAGGATTAACGCGCCGCAACTCAGCTTCCGAGCGAGCGAGAATTTCGCGTCTCTGCAGTAACCGAGCCAACGCGCGGCTCGTGCTCCTGTACGCGAATCGTGTTTTTTTTTCCTTCTCTAATATCGGCCGTTTCTAGCTATATTTTATGTTTAGCGCCGTATGAATACATTTTGTCGTTGGCTCAACACGGGTTTTTGTATACGATTGTACCGTTGTCCCTTTTGTTTCGCATTTATACCGATCAAGCGCTTTTAGCGTATCTGTGTTTTGAAATATACCGCTTGGGATAGAAATCGGTATATATAATATTCGTTGCAGAGCCAGATGTCGGGGAAAATATTGGAAAGGAATAGCCATTACTTTTATTTATCTTAACGTTGTTCATTCTTGGTTTATTCTCTTGGAATTTTTCGGGTTACTACTACGGTCCGTGGTGCAATTCGAGTTAATATGGCCTGGGATGCTACGCAACGAATGAGAAATTGTATGAGAAATCGATATTCCCTCGTATCGGAGAAGCACGAACCATAAGATTGAAGGAAGATCGATTCGCCTCGAAAAACGTATTCACCATTAACCCCAAGTTCCATCTTGGAAGGACGAAAATCCGCGCAATTCCCAATTCGCGGCATCGAACTCGAGGCTCCATCAAAAGTCGACGTCAAGAGGGACAGAGGAGAGCACCTGTCCTGCAATTTAACCGAGCGCATTCGCGCGACCTTCGCCATTAGTCACTTCCTGCGCGGTAGGTGTGACGGAAGGACGAAAGCAACGGGTTACGAGAAAGTATCCAGCTTGGACACAGCGCCGCTGGATCTCCAGCGGGCTCGGCTTAAACCGCGGCCGCCTCGCACGCTAAATATTCATGATACGAGACCGCATATTTGGGCCATTGTTCTAGACTGCAGCCTGGAAATACCGTGGAGCCGCAGGAGGGTCGTGGAGGGTCTCCTTCTCGCTCCTCCATACATGGACTCGCGTCCAGCCATCGCTGCCATCCCCCGACCTTTGCGCGAAAAAGATTTCCGCGCGGCTTTATTAAACACCCGAGGACGAAGTTCGGCCTCTACGAATGCTCGCTTATCTTGTAACGATCGTTATTCTTGGCACCGTGGAATTTCCTTGGATTTTGCGGAGGGGAAAAAGATTTTCTTCGAAGAGGGAAATTAAGCGTGGGAAGTAGGCGCCGATGTAAATGAGTAATAATAGGCTTGGGCAGAGCGCTGTCTCTTTATTCCCGACCGAATTGCGTGTACAAAGGTGCGGTGCTTTAATATTTTCGAGGAATATTCTGCCTTTTTGCTATGTAACGACTCGCGAAGTGGGGTTTATTAAACTTGGAGGAAGGAGCGGGTCGGTGGGTGTTCGATCCTACCTTTCATACCCGGGATGATCGTTCTTCTGATGGAATTTCTCTTTGTGGATCCGTGAACGAGATTTGTTTTTTCGTCTTCTCTTTTCTTCTCGCACGTTCGGTTACATCGTTAAGCCGAGGACGAGTCCCTTTTCACGTTTACGCTCTTTGTCTTCGTCCGCTGCAGCAATTCGAGCAGGTGTCGCTTTTACCGCGCCCGCCGAGCTTTTTGTCGAACGAATCGAGCCCTTGGCAGGCGCGCTGGCGCAAAGTCGATCCCTCGCGATCGATCACTCGAGGCGCCTTCACGAGGGATCACGCGTGCCGTAAACTCTTTACGCGGGAATTCAGGATTAAGGCACCGAGCAGCTCGACGAAAATCGTCCGCAAACTCTTCCCTTCGGCTCTCTCCAAATCTCACGAGAATATAATCAAGCGGTGCAAGATTCAAAATTCCTCCCTCGAAAGTTCCGGGGATTTAAAAGTGGCGCACTCCAAGGAAGAGAACGTCCAAATCCAAAGAAGCACGATTTACGATCGAAATTACGGCGTAGAGGAAAAACGAGGGACGTTCGTGGAGAGATTAAAAGGAAATAGAAAAGAAATAGAGAGAAAATAATTTGCTTCCGCGAGGCCATTGAAAACGCGACCGGGTGTTTCTTTTTTCTGCCTCTTCCCTTTCTTTTTCTTTTTCTTTTTTTTTCCAGAAAGCACATCGAGGTGATTGTACGCGAGCATCCGGCCGGGAGTGGGAAAAAAAATACCGTCCTCCTTTCGCATCCCCGTGCTTCCGGCGGTCTTCCTCGAAAGTGGGAAAGATTGCTTCCCGACGAGTGCCTCGCGAATGGAAAAGCGCGGGGGCGGAGGCCTGGCGCGCATCGGGGGTATCTTCAAAATCTTCTTGCCATCGATTTACTTTGGCGCGAAGGACGAGGCCGCTCACGGCTTTTACATCTGTCTTCCCGACGCGCGATAAATGCGGCGACCGCGCTGCTCCTCCACTGCTCTTCCGAGGCCCTGGGCAAAGATTATTTTCGCCAGGCTTCGTACCTTCGCGGGTATAATAAAATGGTTTTTTTTATCTCTAAGAATGTGCACGACTTTGTGCCAGGAAATTTTCCGACATTTTATTATTCCACTTAGATTGTTATAACGATCTGTCGACACAACCTCTTTGCCTCCTTTTTTAAGAATTATGTATTTTTAAGTGTACGTAATATTTTTAATGGATCTACAAAGCAGTCGAGTAGTCCTAGTGCTGTATCTATTATTTCGATTTTCCTTAACGCTATTCCTACCACGGCCGCTCAGCGATTTCTTTGAAAGATCGTAGAACTTTGGGGCGCGGTCGCTTCTGAGATTTTTCATGATTTTCTCGCAGCGTACGGATCGATAAATTAATCTACGGACAGATTTCCTTCGTCCTCTTTTTCCGTAGGGATATATTTAGTGCACTTAAATCCGTCTGGAAAAAGGCTGGTAGGAATAGTGTTGATCCAACAATAACCTCACGCACCCTTTAAAAACGGAAGGCAAATCGGACACCAAAATCAGCTATGCATCATCCATTCTATATATCCATATTCTATAAAGTATCGCATTTTTATTTATTTCACTTCCCTCCTGCCAGTGATATAACCCATTAATTCTCCGCCGTGGATACTCGCTCGGTTTACTCTCTTTTCGATCGCGCCCTTTTGCTCGAAGCCTATGTTTTTTGAGCGCCCTTTGGCCCTGTCCTCCAGCAAGGTCCCTGTCTCACGTACAGGCGGCTCGTAACGCGGAGCGCGTTAAGCTGACACGGACTTTCATAATCCATTATGTAACCGCATAGCTGTTTACACTCCGGCGCTCGTGCTTTGTAGGGGTAGTCCGCGCGGCCGAGGCCCGTGTACAGATAGGCGGCTCATAATATTCGACGATTAATTTCCTAACGCGCCCCTCCCCTCCCCTCCTGCCTCCTGCTCCTCAAATTTGATGTGCGGCATTAATTACACTTCGGAATAATGCTCGTAAACTTTGCCGTGGTGCCAACTTTAATCGTCGCTCGAATGCCGATGCTACATCAGATACGAGTTCGACGGGATCGTTCGATGGATAACGCGTCGATGTGATTTTACGGGCGATGTTGAGATTTACAAGAAGAAAGAATTACAACGGTAATGTTTTATTTAATCCACGAGTGCTCTAGTTATATGGTAGAGTTAGGGGCGAAGATCTGTGGTTCGAGCATTCGTATGAGCGAAACTGAATGTGGTGATATCTGGTTACATCGTTGTCGAGCTAGTGAATTTGAAAGGTCTTTTCATAAGAGACTCTTACCTTCTAATATTATCAATCGAGAGATTTTCTAGTCTACCAAGAAAGTCTCCTTATTATACTCAAGAATATCGAGCATAATACACGAAGAATCATCTAGTATCATTACTTCGAGATCATTTCGATCGTCGTGTCTCAAAACCACGATCGTGTTGGATTTAACTAATTTATAAGTTTCCATCGATATCCCTGCTTCCACGCGATCACAATTCGAAGACCCATCCCGCGAGACGATAAAAACCTCCGAGCTTCGCGCAGCTCGTATTCGCCCAGGATTAACGCCGAAATTTCGCGAGAGGGCATAAATTAAACACAAATCCGATACCCCGTCTTTCGTTACGAGCGCGCCCTGTCAAAGGGACTGCGCCCGCGACGATGGGATTCGTAGAGCCGCGTCGATTCCGAAACTTTTACGATCGATTATATAACCCGTTTACGTTTGGAGTCACGCGCGAGCTGCCAGGTTTACGAGCGGGCCGAGAGGGTTTCCAGATACGCGGCCCGTCGAGAGCTCGACGTACAAGGCTGCCTCGCAACGATGCTCAGCCAGGGCGGAGCGGAGCTAAAGGACTCGCTCGGTTTTGCGTTTAACAAGAATCCCCGGCCTTTCTTCTTCCATCGCCTCTCCCAAGAAGCCCTGGCCCCCTTTCATTTCTCGGAGTAAGAACGACAGCGTAATTCCCGAGGACCGAGTGCACGCCCCTATGACTTACGGCCGGCTCCCTTTATGGCAATCACTTTATCTTGATTGCAAGAAAAGACGGGTAAAATACCTTTTAATACCCGCTACGCTTTCGACGATTACAGAGCCGGCTCTTTTGTAAACGGGGAAGAATCGGGGCTTTGAAGTGACGTACGGGAGTTTGATATGCGGTGGCTCGTGAGCGTGTTCGGATGCTTAGAATATATGCTGTTGATGAATCAAATTTCTGGATGAAAGTTGCGTGGAAGTCTAGAGGATATATTGTATAATGGAAATGATGAAACAGTTCGACGAGGTATATAGGATTTATGGGATATATCTAAAGTATTTCGAATGACCGAATATTATATTCTGGTCGATATCTGAACATTGTGCGATTCGTATGGATTTTGTGGTGTCATCCTTTGTAATTATTCTTTCTAATCGTGGGTGGGAAAATTTTCTACCGCGACTAGATAGCAAATAATGGACGAAGTTCGTAATTAACGAGCATTGGCAGACGAGCGGGCGAGTATCGTGAAACAAGAATGTCATATACATCGAAGGTTTAATGGGCGTGAATAATTTCCGCTCGAGGAGACTCGCGCTTGTAAGAAGCCCTGAAAATTAACGGCGTCAAAAATGAACACCCAACGAGGCCGGTAACGAAGCCGCGAATATTTATCGGCGCCATCGAGGCTCCTTCCTTCGTCTCTCCTCGTGAAACTCGCGAGGCAATCTCTATGCAAGACGTTACTCCCGCCATCGGGACATTTAGAGGCACGATAAACGGCTCGCGGATGTAGAACGAGGTATCTAATCTCGCAGACCTCTCGCGCCCTTGGCGTAGAATACAGCGACGCCGCCTCTCCTCTCGAGCCTCGATCCCCAGGCGATCGAGCCTCGATTATTGCCTCGAACCCTGCACCTTTCAAAAGGGAAAGAAGGGAAAAAAAGACGCGATAAGTAGACGAGCAACGTTGTTCGAGAAGCTTATCCCGTAGACGCGATTTTATTACGAAACGTAGACTGCCCTGGCACGGGCGAGGAAAATGTATCAACACCCTCGAGCTTCTTCTTTATTTTCTCCATTATCGAGCACAAGGTTGAATCTCGAGCCGGTTTCCAGAATCCTGGTCTCGACAGAGGTACTCGCACGATAAAAGAACGGTGCAAGGTATAATGAAACCCTCTTGTATTGACTATGCAAAGATACTTGTAAGAATCTTAAATGCTTTGTAAAATGTAAAAATATAAGATATTGCTTCTTTTCCTACCCGCGGTTTACTTTGCATTACATACAGCTCGTCACTCTTGTTTGCGATTACTGTTCATATATTTACGTTTATTCCTACAAGTTAGGCACGTGTACTCAACGTGCATATATTAGATCGTCCCAAAAGTGTCTTTCGCTATCCGCACGCAGTCGCTTTATCCGTGAGCGTTTCCACAAACACGAGACCTAACCTGTCAAACGTTGCGGTTTTATCTTCAGCCGTCCTCCAGCTGAACACACGGAATCATTAATTCGTTCCCCCGACTTCCGAAGGAAAGTGCCGGTGTCAGGCGGCGAGGACCGATCGATCCGGATTTATAGACTCCGCGATCGACACGCGCACTATTTACAAACTGCGCTGAAATGCATAATTATGATTATCACGATACACATTGACACATTCAATCGTATTATTTATAGAGACGTGCATATACAACATTATACAACTTAATATAACTTATTGCTAATCCAAGAAGACGAGAAAAGAAGGACTTATCTTTTAAAATCGAAGAAATTTCCTTTAACAAGAATGTATGTTGTATGTATATTTCCATATCGAATTCTCTACTAATTCGCAGACAAACAACTCACCCAGGGGTATCATTATAATATATCCAAGAAAGAGAGACAGAGAGAGAGAGAGAGCGAGAGAGCAACGACGATAATGTACCGTAACAAGAGAGAGCAGTTGTATTTCTTCGCGCGTAGACGTTCATTATCTCAAGCAATTTGACGCGCTCGTCAAGTTTGAGAGTATCCTCAATGGCGAACGGCGAAGGCAGTGAAGCAGAGGAGGAACAGTGATAAATTACTCGAAGACGTAATACATTGTTACGCGCAGCTCGTAGTACGCGTCAGGGAGTGACGCGCTGGTACTCGTCCATACGCCCGGGCGTTTTCGAGTTTCGTAATAATAATGTTAACCCAGAAGTAGAGGGGGATGCTTGAAACGAGTTACTCCCTAATGAAACCTCTTTCTTACCTCGAAACAATGAATAATCGACCAACTCACCGAGCTCGTAGCCACGCGGAACGAAGCTTAGGGACGATTGGTCGAATCCATGGACCGATGGAAAAGGCGTCGATCGATAAAATTCTCGACTCTTCTTTTATAATGAAAACCTCACCTTTCTGCTGGTAGCCCCTGAAAGTAGTGTCCGCTGGACTCGACGTTATTCTAAGACCCAATATACCCTGTGGAGCGTGTCGAGGAGCGAAGGGAGGAAAAACACTCGATGGCCCTTATTTTCGTTGGAAAAGTAATAAACAGGGTTATGGAGGAGAGGAGCTCTGGTGTTTCGCGGGCAAAGCGGCGTCCAAAGAACCCAAGGATATCGTAGTTCACAGAGAGACGCAGGCACGCATGGAGCTTTGCGTTAAAGAAGAACCGCGGTGGATACGAGCCTCTGGACACTGAGCCTGCAAGAAAGAGCTCACGAGTCGCCACTATAAAGCTCGTTTTACAGGAGCCGCCGTTTCGGCCAGCGACGATTGCCAACCGGGAATACACTTGGATATTAAAGCGCGCAGCTGGAAAGGAAGAAGGTATGCCGTGTAGATTTGACGTTGTTTTCCACGGCATCTTTATTGACACGCTTTATATTCCCGACGTCTATGTACAAGTCGCGAAAAAGGGTCGAGATCTTTGAGAGAATTTTATATCCAGGTATATGATATCCGTAGTATCTCATCGTGGTGAAATGAACTTGGAAGTTTGGGGAGAGAATTATTATGAAAATCTGGAGAAAAGGGAAGAGTTCCTATTACGATGAATATATCGAACGTATTGTCACCAAGCGTTAAATATCCCTGGTTCTCGAAAATCATATATAATTTACAAGTAAGTTGATTCATTGACACTAGAACCACCAGCCACTTTCTGCGCATATTTATAACACCGCATACGTCTTTAAAAAAGAGGGGAGAGTAAAAGGAAATTTGAGTAAATCAAAATGGTGATCTAAATACTGCATGAAAATCGTGGAAAATCTCAAAAAATACATCCTTATAAAGCACTACGATTTTTTTAAAGAAACGACTGACCAGTCATTTTGACTGGTTTGGTAGTTCTAGTGTTAAGAGTTATAAAGCTCGATCCGAGGTTCGACGATCTTTAGAAAAATTGCTGAAAAGTGGTAAAAGACGTACGATCGCATAGTAGTTTCGTGAGCAAGATAAAAAATGCAGGAACGTTCAATGAAGGAATGCTCAATCTCGCTGCTAATTATGAGGAGTATTCGTTAGCAAAGTGCAGATACTTCCAAATGACGAGTCGGTCTGGGCCTTTCGGTTAACGGGTTAAAGGCGTCCTACAAATTGTCCCTATTCTCCTTTCGGTCCTCGAGACGCTGCTACGATGACACTTTTCACGCAGCGCCGCTTTAAGCTCCATTCAGGCTCGGCTCTATACACTCCCTAACCCTGATACCGTGGCATACGCTTAAGATCGTATCGCGGAATTAAGTTCGATTCAAGCATACGTACTTAGCGCTCCACTGTCCGCGATAAGATCCGCGCACCCTCTTTTCTCCGTAGCCCCAGCTTCCTCCAGATATATCTACCCAGACGTCTCCCCTGCCGGAAACTTCATATCCGAACAGAAACGCCGGTGAAAGCTTGGAAAGCCCCGGTACGAGGAGGTCTTAGGAAACTGTTCGCCAGTCCTTTCGAATATTCAAAGCGTATGGTAATCTGTATTACACGCTACGCGGTATTGCGTTATTGAAGCGCGCGGTTCCATCCTCGGTTAGGTTTGACGAAAATGCGAAAGAAATCGCGAGAGCCTTCTTGCATCCACGGCAGACCCGCGTAAGCTGCTTCCTCTTGTTTGCCATTTCTATCGCTTCCACGATCGAGCTCCTCGCAGGCTCCGATCCGTCGCTCTGACTGTTGTAGAGGCAGTCGAAAAAATTAAGACCGCTGGCTTGTCGAGCTGGAAATCGAATCTGCCACCTTTTCTTCGCCAGGCGATTGCTCCATCCATTTGCTAAGCAACTCGGACTCTTTGATCAAACCTTTCCACAAATGCCTGTTTGTACTATGAATAAGTCCTGATCCTAAAGGGTGTTTAAAAGTTTGTTGTTCAAAACGCTATAAAATGAGTCTACATCGATATTTAAAACAAAATTCTTTTTTATCGCGAAGGTTGGAGTTTCCGATTTAAGAATAAAAAGACTGACCAGTTGTTCAAATTTCAAGTAAATCGGTCACACTAGTATTATACCCATATCCTATAATTTAAAAACAAACAAGTAGATGGCCCATCCTATATTAGATATACAATTGCGCTTGCACCGCGGTTAAAGATACTTAGACTGTGAATAAAATACTTAAAATTATAAATTGTATAACCAGTTTTTTTTTTGTAATAAAGCTCTAATTTAGGAAAAAAAATTGTACGCCCAATATAATATCCATTTCTGTGTTTTTATACAAGCGCGCTATCGTGCCTCTCGTTTGCCTATTTGTTTGTATCCTTCTATAGTCTCGTTCGAGCGCTACCCCCGATTAGTCCGACCATCCATGCGCGCACAATTCCTCCGCGTTGCCCCAAAATCTGCGATCGACCGCGAGTCTCACCTCTCGCGGTTGGAACGAGGGCAAATAGCCTTCATGGCCAGATGAAGCCTTTTCGGTTGGTACAAACCGGAACCTCGCATAATGGCTGCGGCGTTCCTTCCGCTCGCGCTATTCAGCCGGTCATACCGAGATACACGCTGCTACGTTATTTCCACGGGGAGCATCGGGATATTCCTCTTTGCGAAAATTGGTGGAAAATGTTTTCCGAGATTTGCACCGCAACCTTCGAGATATTTGCACAGCTCTTCGATCGAGGGCTCGATCCGTTATTGGGTTTTGTTTCCCTCCGCGCCTCGATGCATTTTTCTCCTGATCTTGAAAATACGCAGGAGGACGAAAGATCGAACTTTAGGTGGCCTTGTTGGGATAAAATCTTTTGATCGATTTAGAAAATTCTCAGCAAATTCTTTGTAGGGTTTTTTTTTTTATTGTGTCAAGGAATTTTGAAAAGTATACTTCGATGAAGAGTCGCATCGAGCCTGGTTAGATATGTACTTCGTTTCGAATTTAATGTGAATTTGGGACTCTCTTTAGGTACTTATCGATCAAAGAGATAATTTATCCCGGGACGAAGTCGACGCATTTTGATCTCTTGATACTCTTTTCAATTTTCTTCAATTTGCCTTTTCAATATCCCACGCTAATTTCTACTTACAAGCTCCCTCGACGAGCTCCCTTACGAGCTCCCTCGACAAGCGCGCCTCGTGTAACTTCGTATTCACAAAATACTCCGCCTCTTACTCGGGTCAATGGGTGCCTCGACAAGTCCGCGGCGGGTTTTTCCCACGGTGCGCCGATTTTTCAAATTATTCAGAGCCACGAAGAGCGCCCGTATTCAAAGCCGGCTATAATTCTCCTCACGCGCCATGTTTTATACCTCTTGTATAAAATATGGATCGCTTTGTATATTGCGCACCGCGCCGTTCGGGATATCGCGCGGAGATACACGGACGTCTTTTTCTCCATGGGCGATGCAAGTCGTCCCCTTGCACGAGCCTCGCAAGAAACGCGTCGATAGATTTACCCAAGATCCCCATCGCGAAATTTTTGTCCCGCGACGACGTCTCATTCCGTTACTTCTGGAAAATTAACTCTGTACGCGCAGCCCTATGTATTTCGTTCTACATCAGTTTATCCATGATTCTTCCGATATCCGCGATGACTTTGACAACCGCTCATTCACATCATATCATTGCGAGAAACCCTTATAAGCTTATAACTTATATTTTATTTGATTATTTATAAGTTATAAGCCTCTATAAGCTTTATAACTTATATAACTTTCTTTACAACACGTAACAAACCACAACGTCCCATTTCATCATATATTATTTTATCTCCACCGATGTTGAATGTCAGAAGCATCAATGTTGTCGAACAAAACGCGCTGTCGAGCCACGCTCGACATGGAACTGCACGGAGTCGATTCCCTTCTGATCGAGCAGGCTTCGAAGCGACATTAATCGAAGTAGCAAGTGGAAGGACAAGGAGGGAAGACGGCTCCTTGGGCAAGGACTCCCGGAGAATCACGGGGAC
This sequence comes from Ampulex compressa, assembly GCA_038496175.1. Taxonomy (NCBI): domain Eukaryota; kingdom Metazoa; phylum Arthropoda; class Insecta; order Hymenoptera; family Ampulicidae; genus Ampulex; species Ampulex compressa. The sequence continues at coordinate 37,469 of JBCFXI010000629.1, forward strand.
GTACGTCGTTGCGGCAATAAGCCAGAAGTCTCGCGGGGCCGCACGTGATTCCAGCGGAACTCCCGCACGGTGTATCTTATAATTAAGATACGAGCTAACCGCGATATCGAGATTTACGATGCCCGCACGAAGGCTCTTTAACGAGCTACGGATGGATCGAAGTTAACCGGATAGATTGGAAAACTCGTTACCGATATCGTGCCCTGGCAAAGGCCATTCCGACGGGATCATACCTGTCGGGGTTCCTAGATGAGAGCTGAAATCGTCGTTTTCAGCGGTATTGAGTAACGAGACGCGAGAGAAAAATTCTTGTCTCTCGCGGAGATTGCTTTGGGTCTCGAATTTAATTTCCGAAACTGCGTATTCCGCTGTTGGCCATTGAGAGTGGCGGTTCATCCTAAGAGTTGCTCGATACTTTGAATCGTGATTTGATTTGAAGAAACTTTACGCCTGGATGAGAAGTATCTTTGTTGAAGAATTAGTACGAATTCTCTGCCTTCGTTGATTTTTAGGGAATATTCGATTATTTTTGGAGGAACGCGATCATGGATTTCTACCGTACAGCGATCCTTTGGAATTTTTATCCTTCGTGAAGGATACGCGATAACTTTGCTATAATACATTTTTTGCATTATCTTAAAACCGAAACATTCTCACGCAAAAACCTCATAATGAGTTTTACTCATCGAGTATACGCAAAGTATTAAACTATTTTGCAAATGTAATAGTTAGAATAACATTTTCAAATATTCCTTTACCTTTGTACACCTACCCCTTGGCTCGCGATCATTTTCCAGAGGCCAGTCTCGGTTCCCCGGAGCGATCATCGTTTTACCAAGCTCCCCCCCCCCCTCTCTCTCCTAGAGTCTCTCGCACGCCGCCATTAATTCGCAATTCCAAAAAGCTAGACGACCATCCAGACGGTAGCGGAAACTCGGAGTGGAGCACCGGATCCTTACTCGGTGGATCGTTTAACCGAGGATAGCCGCGGCTAACCACGGATTGGCGTGGCCGAATTACCGGCTTGTGAGCCGTGTCTGCTCCAGACGAACGGACAGTGGAAAGATCGATAAGCTTCACCGTTATATTATCCGGCTATTGGATTTTCCACGGCCGCCACACTGACCGCCGGATCGAACACATTTCACTGGCGAGCGACGATAGCCGCGAACTTTGCCCGATGAAAGTTCTTATTACCGCTCGATCTGAGGCCGGAGAAATATCGCTGGACACGTCGACGAATCCAGGCTCGTACCTCGGGTATTTTACGGAACTTGGCGCGAGATTAAAAAGCTTCCTCCGCCAGGGGCGCCCTGGCGGGACCTCGATCCCCCCCGCATTCTCCATTCAACCTGGATCGCGTTTATAAACGTCCAATCCCGGATTAACCTCCAGAAATACGTAACCCTCTTAGGGCGGGCTTCCTGTATCGGCTAGCAGGGATATAAATGCATCCCCTGCCGGCCTGTTGGACGCTGATCCAGAAATATTTGCGGCGATGAAATGCCGCGGGACGAAGATGAAGAGCCCGCCGAGAATCCCGATCGACGATAGTGTTTTCGACGGATCAGCGGATCCGTGCGTCGATATCAACTTTCCTACCGCGATTTATCTTCGATTCTCGACGGGCGCGTGAATCGTTCGACCGCCGCCGCTCTTTTGCTTGCTTCTACTCTTTAAACGAATCGCTACGACCGTTTAGGCCGTTAGATACCGTTTAACCCGGGTTTAAAATCGCTGACTGCGCGATATACGCGGAAGAGTCGAAAGCTGCTGAGCGAGATTCGAGCTTTGGTTTTGCCTTTCCTCGAGTCTACTGAGGTGTACGACAAAGGGTGGGCCATTCAAAAGTTTGTTTTTCAAAACGCTATAAAATGAGTCTACATCGATATTTAAAACATTTTTTTTTACGGTGAAGGTCGGAGTTTCGGATTTAAGAATAAAAAACCAGAACGATTTGGAGAAAGATTTAAGTTACGGAAAGATTTTGGATTAAATTAAATATTTAAGAGAAACGAACCAGTAGATGACCCACCCTATATATGGATTTTTATGATTGAATATTTGATAATCTAGGGATTAACGCTTTTTAGTTCGATGATGTCACTTGATATCGTTCGTATAATATACTTATATTATACTAACCAAGTACCTCTAAATCGTTTGTCTTCGAGATTTAATTTTTCTTTCCAAAAAATAATAATTTGAGCTCAAAGGGTTAAGGTGGATTCCAAATCTTCGCGTCTACTTCAGATTAAACGATCGGGAAGCGTGTCTTTCTCAACGATGCTTTGATACGCCCTAGTCCAGGCTTGTAAACTCGTTCCACTAGGACGATTGCGCATACTACGCGACTTAACGCGGTCACACGTACGCGCATATAACATTACCAGAAGCTCGTTCCATAAACACTCCTCGAAACTTTAATTAAAACCTTCCAGATACAGGTAATTAATTCAGCCGGCCCACATTAGCCGGCGTTGCCAGCCACGTCTCGACGCCATGGGACGCCCGTATCCCGAAAACCTTTGGGCCTGCTCTGGATATTTTCATTATTAATCGTACCGCTCCGTTTCTTCCGGCCATTTTCTGCACGCTCCTTATATCCCCCCGTTTCTTCGAAGCTCCTTTTCCCGGTATAATCACCAGCCTCTGCGACTTACTGTACGCCCAATCGAGGTTGGACCTATAGGGTGGACCATCTACTGGTTTGCTTTTAAATTATAGGCTACGGCTATAACACTGGTGTGATCGATTTTGTGCTTGAAATTTGAACAGCTGGTTGGTATGAAAATCGTTATACCGGAGACTCCAACCTTCGCGATAAAAATAAATTTGGTTGTAAATATCGATGTAGACTCGTTTTATAGCGTTTTTAGAAACAAACCTTTAAATCGCCCACCCTATACTTGCTTTTATCGTCCGCGCCGACAAACGCGGCGGTTTTCCAAGTTTTGGAGTAAAAAAGAAACTTCCCCGATCCGTCGATCGAGGATCGTTTGGCGGTGCGCCTGATCCCAGGACTCGAACGAAACTCCGCCCAGCGTGGACCCTTTCATCGGTTTAACGAGCTGCTGGGAATTTATAGGTATCGTTGTTCCTGGAGCGCCTCGATTACCAGCCGAGTGATTCTGCGAGGAGGTGAAAACGAGCATGTTCTTAAAGTCGGTGTATTTTTATTTTTTTTTTGTACATGGACGCGATGCGTTTTGAAGTGGAATAAAGGGCGAACCGTTGAAATATGGACAGAGTCATTTTTACAACGGAAATTGGATGTAAATCGATTTAATATAGCTTTTACATTGTTCGACGTGAATGGAAATTTTCGTCATAGTTTTGTTCATACGCGCGGGTTAACGGTGTGTAAATGATAAGTCAAAGGTAGAAAGGCGCTTTTACTCTGCTTTATGCAGCAGCAATAAAGTTTTGCAGCTTTGTGGAATGCCTGAAAGCGATATTTATGGTTGTGCAAAACGTTAATTTCATTACTCGATAATTGCTTTTTGAGTTTTAGTCGAGGGGACAAATCTGCGTTTTGCGGCTACAGTATCGGAATATGAATGGTATGTTAAAACCAGTGTAATCAATTAATTAGGCTATATTCTATTGCTCATTTCTTATTTCAATATTCTACCATCGACCATAGCGTTTTTAAAAGTTCAACACTAATTTTATCCCATCTTCAAATCCACTGCAATCTTCTTGCAACTCTTATCGCTAACACCTTCCATCGCGCCTAACACTAAAACTACCAAACCAGTCAAAGCGACTGGTCAGTCGTTTCTTTAAAAAATCGTAGTACTTTATAACGATGTATTTTTTGAGATTTTCCATGATTCTCATACAGCATTTAGATCATCATTTTGATTCACTCAAATTTCCTTTTACTCTCCCCCTTTTTTTTAATGATACATGTGGTCTTCTAAATATGCCCAGAAAGTTGCTGGTAGTTCTAGCGTTGATAACATCCTAAATCTCATTCAATCCTCTCAGAGTGTTACTCCAGCGGCGAAGAAAGCGGAGTAAACTCCGAATCATCGAGTCGGTACAGTGGAACGGTATACAGGGGCATAAAGGTACTCTCATAAAATAGGAAAAAGGAGGAGTCGCGCAACAAGATGCGCGCTTTCGAGATATCTGGAAAGAAAAAGCCACGATCGCCACGGCCAATATACTTTGAGGATACACGCTTGTGTCGGTGGGCAAAAATGCTGCAGCGACGAATGAAATTCCTCGCCCAGGATCCATATCCAGGACGTCGCCGCGGCGTGGTTTTTTCTTTATCGAAGGCGCAACAGCAACGCCAGTCATCGGTTGCATCCGCGGTAAAAAGATCCTCGAGGAAAATTCTTCCTCCTCCCCCGCCATTTACTCGGACGAATCGACGATCATACGCGAGAGTGTGATCGATCGATCGGCGTTTACGAGGGCATCGCCGTAAGGTCCATCCGTCATCCTGATTTAAAGCTCGTTTAACCGTGATAACTGTGTTTCCCGGCGGCCGCGCTGACGGCCGGCGATTCTTGTATCAAAACAGACCGAGCATAATCGTAATAAATCAGCGTGCGCCTGGAACAAAGCGAGCCTTGGACAAAGCCTGGGAATTTCCATGGGCAGCAATCGAAATCCAATTTGCCCCGATGAAAAGAAGGTGGCCATAAAGCACGAGGAAGGCCGTGCGGAATTTTCAACTTGGACGACCTACTACTACTCGAGAGGAAGAACTTGCGAATCTGTGGCGAATAGGCGGGATCGAATCGTTGATGGTGGATGGAAGGGGGCGAAACTATCTGCGATTTTATTGGTGTGTATAAATTATGCGGAGGACGCTGTACTTTTAAACGCAGTTTTAATGCGAGGAAGTAGTCAAACGATTTTGGAACGAATTTTTCATGAAGAAGGACGAGCTGGTACTTTGCGCAATTTCGTATTACTCGGTTTCCACGAACCGCTATTCTGGTTTATGTAAATAGGCAATTTTGATAACGGTTTATATATGCAATAAAACGGTATTAGAGAGATGATAAAAATAGGCGAGCATAATAATGAACATACTCGATGGCTGAGAGTTATTGGTAACGCAAAGTATACGTATATCCGTGCTCTTGAAGAGTTTAAAGCAGTCGATCCACTTGTCCAAACAAAAGCGGGAACATTGTTTTTCGGGGAACAATATCCGTAATGGAGTCACGAGGTTATTCGAAACTGTCGGAAGCTAACGAATATTCTTTCAAAGCAACGAATACAACGCTAGGAACCTCCATATTTTCAACCTGGACCTCCCGTTGAAAGAGAAATGCAAAAATGGTATACGACGAAATTGAAACTTCCGCGCTGATTACGGACGCAAGATCGAAACGTTACTTCCTCCACGACTTTGTGATAAGGAAAAGGAAAAGAAAAAGACCGAAGGAGGACGCTGCACTTTGAAACGAAGCTTTCTCGTATTAACGTAATTAAAGCAGTCGATCCATTTATCCCAACTGCGAACGCCGTATCCTTTTCCGAGGGACGATATCCGCAATGGAATAACGGTGGTCTTTGAAGCTGCCGGAAGCCAACAAACCCTTCCCCGTAAAACGACTTATTTATCTCCGCTTTTGATCGCTTAACACTATTAACGTCATACTCTCGTTGCGCCTTTGCCGACATCCATTCCCCCCGGGGCTGAATTTTTATCAAGCGACTACACCGCCCGAGAATCCGTAACAACGATACCCGCCAGATACGTATCGCGAAATTGCTTTACCACGAAGCTTTTATGCGATTAATGTCCAGCAGCGACTCACCGCCCGCCATGGTAATGACTCACTTCTCGTAGAAGTCGCCAAACTTTCTCATCCGATCACAGTCCTCGAAGCCTTGGAAAGTTAACGCCGACCTACGAGACTTTATATCTCCTTCGAAACGTGGCAATGCTACTGATTTCGATACGTTTCTTCATCTTCTTTTGTCCAACGCACTTTCACCGGTCGTTTGCGACGTTTTTTTCATATCGACACTACGATTATCCTTCGATTTTTTTTTTGGTCCGTGTGAATTTACGCACCTGCGTGCACTTAAAGGGAAAGGATATAGTTATATTTGTAAAGGATGGACCGATTGACGATCGAGGTATTCTTGTACATAATAAACTAGGAATATAGAAGGAAGCGATGACTGGTTTATGAAGAAGCGTGTAAATCGATGGTTACTTTGAAATCATCGTGCATTCGTGAAGAAGCGTGTGAATCGATGGTTACTTTGAAACCATCGTGCATTCGTGAAGAAGCGTGTAAATCGATGGTTACTTTGAAACCATCGTGCATTCATGAAGAAGCGTGTAAATCGATGTTTACTTTGAAGTCATCGTGCATTTACGAAGAAGCGTGTAAATGGTTATTTTGAAATCATGGTCTATTACAAAGGATTAATATGCACGTAAGCTCTTCGGTACTCTTCGTTTCTCCCGGACAAACGATCCTCAAATTCCCCTTCTTAAAGACGCAGAGCCAGTAGCTCGAGGCTCAAACTTGAGGCATATTTATTCAATAACACGTTCGTTGAACTTGGCGATAATGTCTGAGGAAACTTCCGCGGTGTAAGTTCAGCGAGCCGCGTTGAATCGGAGTTCCCTAACCGTTACAACAATATTGACTGTACGGTTATTATATCCCGCGGGTGCTCTCGAGGTTCCTCAAAAATTGGCCGATAATCTAAGACCGAGATCTGCCCCTCGAATTCGCGGGGAAACGAATGCGGAGTGGAAATCCGGCTTTGTCGCCTTCTTCCACGGTCTCGTCTCTTTATTATTGCATCATTCCGCGCCGCCTTCTCCGCTCCGCTTAGAACTTCCACGATAAAAACTATCGTTCCTCCTCGAGAAGCAAAATAAATATCACTCCGGAGATTCGCCCATGGGAGAATCGTTCCAACGGCCGCGGTTATCAATGTTATCGCCCGGTTTATGCAGCGCCACCTCTGCGAGCCGCATTATTCCCCGCCAGCAAAGAGAATTTCTATGATGAAAATTTATTATCTCGCGGACGCGCTTATTAAATAACCACGAATGCAGTGCCGGGGCTATTTATGGCGTTCGTGTTTCGGGGAGCTCGGAGCGGTTGGTCGTCATGAATATCGCCCGGACCCGGTTTCCTGCGCGGCTAATTCTATCGGTTACTATTTTCGAGTATTTTAACGGCGCGGCTACATCAGTTCCGGACGCGCGGCAAAATGAAAATGCTTTTAGCTCGCGAGACTAGCTTAACATCCTTTTAGAAGAACACAGAGTGGATTAGGATTTACGGTTAAAAAGAGCAGGGAGCAAAGCGCATTCGCCGATAAGCGACATTTATGCGGGCTTAAAACGATCGGAATAAAATACCCGCGTTTCTACGACGACGATACGCGATGAATATTTAATAAAATTCCTTATCGATCGATATATCCCCATTTGCATGCTCCGCGTATCTCTAATACCGCTCCACGCTGAAGTAATAAATTACAGCTAATTCACGTTCTTGCGCGATTTATGATATTTCCCCAATGATAATATTACGTTGTACGTAGACGACAATCGAATTTCTCTAATCCACGTGCAAAAATGTAGCCTCGACGAATTTGCACCTCGCATTGGACCTTCGTGTATCCGAAGTGACCCAGTGTACGCCAAAGATTTCTTCTCTCGTTGGAGCAAGCAGGAACCAGGGATTTAATCCTCAAGAGCGGGATAATGGTTCATCGTTTCCTCGACCAAAAACCATAAATAGAGGTGGTAATCCCCTACCCGGGATTATCCCAGACTCTCCGCTAGTCGGCTTAACGCCATTCGCATAAATCATGATCCGAAATTCACGCCATTATAGCCGCGATTACCAGCGACACTATCATCGGGTACTTCGATATTGTCCAGTCTCAAGAAGGCCGGCCGCACAATGGGACTATTGATCGACGTCTCTGATTAATGAACACCGCGATATGGACTTACCTCTGGGACGATCGTTCGATTCTACCGGGCGTGATGAATGTCAATATTCGGACTGTGGGACGTTCGGTCGGCAACATTGCATCCCCACCCCGAAGAGGGAATTTCCTTAATGGAAATGGAACCGGCCAGGAATGCGTTTAACCCTCCATCGCGCACTATTGAAAATTTCCACCGCAGCTTTGTAATTACTAGCGCGATTATTGTATTTGGAAGGTACGAGATGTATTCGGCACACTGCGCGTAATGTGGCCGCCAGCTCGCGGCGCGGCTTCTATAATGATGTATTTTAACCAGTTCATTTGAATGCGCGTGGTACTGACGAGGCGGCGTATACATATGCATTACAGCTACTCATCTGAATATAGTGTCGGTCTGTGGCATAGAAGCGGGCAACAAATTTTCGTTATTGCATAAACGATCCGAATAAGCTGAATGCAGGAGGATGGTAGCAAACTCGTGTAAATAATCGAGTTATACTTTCTTTGCCGCAGAAAACGCGGCCTTCGAGAGATCGATGAAGATTGCGATTGTGAGAATAGACAAGGGGTATTTTGGTCCGTGAAAACTCGGAGAAATGTTGACCATCTTCGCGATACGAGGAGATATAACCGTCGTCGGAACCGCGATGAAATTCCCGGGGCAGGTATGCAATTGTAAGGAGCGCGGCGTAAGCCATGCAATGCTGGGGAGTTATCCATTTATTGCGGCAGTGGCCACCGGGAAGATTCAATGCGGTGCAAGAAATCTCTGTCTTTGCGACGGGGCGCCGGAGAGTGGCCGATAAATATTCATGTCCAGGGGAACCTTTGTAAACCGAGATAATCTCTCCGGCGACCATTAGATCGTAATGATGGGTGGTTTCTGGAAAATTACGATGCCGAAATTACCCTCCTCGCTCGGTGCGATGAATGTACTTCGCGATAATTGCAAGAATGGCATTTGCGATCGGTGCTCGCTTATGCGACGATGATAATATCGCGAAGAGAGGATTATTACCTTAACCAAAATTAAGATAAGAACAAAATTGTTTGAGAGAAGAGCAAACTTTCCAGACGACTCTTTTTCAAACTTCGATCTTCTTTTCAACAACTTTTCAACAATAATTTTCTTTTCAACGACAAAATCCAATTTGCAAAACAGCGCATCCCGGAGATTCGTATTTTCAAAAGGCGATCGATCGATAATCAATTCGCGTAACATTTCTTACCGACAAATCGCAAGTGTGAAACGTAAATATTCCACGATCCTGGGCTATTTACCCGACATCAGAATCCCCTGTTTCACGCTGAGTAATCCACGCAACGAAGGTTGCCGTTAATTAACAATCGGCGTTAAGCAGGCCGCCGCGATTGTCCAGCGCCATCGAGGGCGCTAATTAATATTATTGGTCGGCTGCGGCCTTGCAGCACCGCAAAATGGAATTCTCAGAATGGAAATTAACGCGGAGCAAAAGGGGAAATCGGGAGCGGCCCGAGAAGCGAGGCGTCGGTGCCGCCTCGGGAGAGGAAGTGTCAAATATCCGGCGCCCATCGATTTCCGGGATGATCGTTTGATCGATCGCCAATGTCAATCAACGCCCTGGCGCAATTACCTTGCCCTTCTGCAGGGCCAACGTTGCAAGCTTGGCCGAAGACAATTTATACGACGTTGATTACGTTTAGACTCGGAACCCGCATTCTCCATGAATATCCCGATAAAGTCACCCCTTTGCACCTCGATCTCCAACCGCCCCTTCCTTTCTCTCCCTTTTCCCAGCGAACCAATTTGCCCGCCGATGTAAACGCGTTGATACAGGTTTTGCACACTAAATTCCCTCCCTCGCAAATTGAATTCACCTTTTTATAAATCAAATAGAGCCTCCTGGCAACTGGCTTTCCGTTGCTTATCCAAGCTGCTCTTTAATCGTTTAAAGTTCCTTGAGTTTTATTTAAATTGTTCTCGATATTGTTATTCTCCGCGAGGTATATTCTGGCTGCTCCTTGGTCTATGATATTAGATTGGAGTGGTTAAAGTTAGAACGCAGTGGTAGAACGATTATATAAGAATATGCTTGAACAGTATGCGTGTATATGTATAAACACTTATAATAACGAATAAGCACGTTGCGTCGTTTCACGCTACTTCACCTTATTCCATATTCAAGTACTATTGCACATATGCAGCACGATCCGCACATCGGATATTTTCGCGCTGTCGAAGTACCCGAATGACAAAAAAGCGACTCTAAAGTGCGAGGGGACGAGCTTGAAGTACAAAGCCCGTAGAGCATCTTTCCCCAAAGTTCTTTTCGGCAAAGAAAATTTGCCAGACAAGGTGAAAAGGGATGGCGAGGCTTTGGTAAGTGCGGCGGCGCGAAACGGAGGGAACATCTGGCGGGTATTCGGCAGCTTTGAGGACAGTCTTCGGCCAGGCAAGGATCGATATTGATCGCGGCGCGCCGTTGATCGAGGAGCGTTTGATCGATAAGCGGCATTAATCAGAGGCCCCCTGGCAATCACGTTAGCGCGACGCGCCGTGTGCTTTGTCGAAGATAATTTCGCCGATGAGAATTACAAGGCGGTGCCCGAGCACGCGTGCTCGGTAAATATCCGAGCAAAGACGCTCCCGAGCTTCCATCCTCCGTCGTTTGAGCGGCGTGTATGATCGATGGCGTCGCAATGCTTGTTTATACCGGGCAATATTCTCGGCCTTCCCCCCTTCCCCCTTGGCCGACCCTTCCAAAGAGAATTTGCACGGTGCAAATTAACCTCGAAGGAGGCGGTTCTCGGGGCACGACGTGCTTTTGACACTTGACCGATCGACCCTACGTCCATGGGGCTAATTTTAACCGTTCGAGTCCCAGGGGGCTATCGAAAAAACCCCGTCGGAGAATCCCAAAGAGCGCAACCGCGCTTTCTCTAAACGAGCGCGAAAAGAGCCGAGCTGCGCGATAGGACTTGTTTTATTTTACGTCTAAAAATGCGTTCAGAGGAGCCGTGCGACTTCGACGATCATCGAGAACGATTGTCCAGGATGTTCGAAATGCGCTGGCTTTTCTCGATGTAAAATCTCAGCAGCGCGCTGCTTGGGACTCGAACGGTTAAGGGCCAACGCGGTGCTGGACGCCTCGTTCTAGATTTCGGTTATCGTTCATTTTTAGATGTAGTTTATCGTTGATCGAAAGACTTTTATGAAAGACGATCGTATGTATCGTGGAATGATTTATTATGTTCGTCGAGTATTCGTTTTTTTTTATTTTAAAGACGCGAGATTGCGAGGAAGAGTGTCGGGGTGTCGATATAAAATGGTTAAGGTCAGGAGTGAACGTGGCTCGAGAATTTGTAGAACGTGTGACCACATCCCAAACATAATTTCCGGCTTGGATTTTTATGCGACGCGCAGACGGAGATTGGCACTAGGCGTGAAAAGAAATACGTCTAAAATGGCAGCCGAGCTAGACGCGGCGAATGCAATGTCACGAACACGTGTTGCTCCCGAGATGCGAGATGCATTTGGCTTTGCGCGAGACCGTAATCCTTCCGGTCCTATCGCGTCATTCTTTGCCCGCTCGGAGTTTCAATCACGGGACATCCTTGTCACCTTTCACGCTCCGCCGCAGCGCCAAAAATTCACAAGCCCCTCTCAATACTCGGAACTACCACCATGCAATCGATAGAAAGAGCTCGAGGATCGATTTCCATATCGATAACCAAATCCAATCCTTTCCGTGATAATCGAAGTGCGATAAAATAACGATTCGACTCCTCTTAGAATATCTCCTTGCGTCCTTCTCTCCATCACCCAGCTGAAGAAGGACCATAGTCTTCATCTCATTCCCACCACGCGCAATTCTGAACACACCTCAAATATATTACATCCTAAAACTTCAACGAGGTTCCATCCAGCGCGCAATTCCGCAACATCCTAATTTCGGCTTAATGACTGTAAAGCATTTGGGCAAATACTATTTGCGGCAACTTCAGCGAAGAAGGAAGCCCCCGGGGGGGCCGAGGGGCGAGGGGCAGGTGAAATTCTAAGGGCGGAGTAATTATCGAACAGCGTGCTTAAGATCGTCCCGATCGCCCCTCCCAGGGAATATTGTGGGTCAAGGAAATAAACTTGCAACTTGGCTCGCGGTCGTGGAGAGAATGCCACGGCGCGTTGTCGTGGTGCCACGGTTGGTTGTACACAGCCAGCCCGACATCAACTTCTATTAAAGGCTGGGCGCGGCGTAACTACGTTGCGAACGCTATAATTTCCCGGAGTAAACGAAGGCTAATAAAGCGGTTACCACCCCGGCCAAACTCAAAAGCAGAATTAATTCAGCATGCTCGTTAAAAGTCATGCGAGCCGGCCTGGTAATGAAAATACCGATATTTTCCTGGACCATCTCGGAAATTCAACGGGATCGTTAGTGTCCCGGATACGCACGAAGGATTGCCGTTGTACAATTTTCGTCGCTGGCGTCGTACGACCTGGCACTCTGTATTCGAATGATGTTACAGATATTACAGAACGTCGTCGAATCGAATTAAGCCGCTTGCACGAATGATATTTGCCTGAGTTGCATGTGGTGTTTTGAATAATGATCTGAAATTATTTGAAAACGATATAATTGAATATATTATATTATAATATATATATATATTTGTATGAATATTTTTTTATTCTATTTATATATATATATATATATATATATATTTGTTATAGAATTATTATATTTAGTATTTTTCAAAACATTATTTAGTTAGACACATTCTTTAAATAAAGTTTATTTTTTAACGAAAAAGGACAATTCAAATTCAACCACTTTACACCAAAATATCAGTTTTGCCGAGCATTTCATTATGCAAGGAAATATCCGCAAAGTTACATCAAAGCATTATCATCGATCAGTTCTACTCAAATTTAAAGCAGGTATCTTCACTGCCACGATACCTAACGCCGCGTGGTTTGTAACATGCCATTACTCGTGTGTACAATGTACAGAACATACTTCATAAAATTTAATATCACATAGACCGCACGTTGGCCATGATTATGTAAACAAACTCGAACGACACTACGTGCTCTCAACCTGGAAACTTTATTATTAGTGTATCAAGGGCGAGTGCGTTTACTCGCGCTATCGTCTCCTCGGTACCTAATTTTCCGGCATAAATAATTAATCGCGAAATATCCCGGAGAAACTTTAATGCAAAGATAATGAGCGAGCAATGTTCGAGTTCTTCGAGGATGTTGAATTACCGGGAATATTGTAAGGAGGAAAATCCCCAAACTGAGTTTCCCGAATCGACTTAAATATCCTGCAGGTAAATACACAAAGGATGCTTTTCCAGTATCAAAGTAATAAACGTGATGATAAACCAAGAACTTTCGGAACATTGAAAAAGGAACTACTGCGCAACTCGTTCAGCTTTGCAAAGAGTACGACTTCACAACGACGACTTCATTACCTTTTCCTCCAAAACTCACGGGCGGTTCTTATACGTCTATCCCTTACGATATTCCATACAAGAATTACAAATATCTCTCTATTCGCAAATACTTCAGCGCTACATATCGACCAAACTCTTCCCTCATATTAATATTACAAAACACAAACGAGACTTCTCCTCATTAATAATCTCATCATTCGACTTACAACCGAAACAAAATTTACACCAATAATCATCCATCTCCGAACAGCTCACATTTTCATCCGTACTACGATTCATCGTAATCACACATTCATTTTCACCTTTCACATTCCGTATCCCATATCAATTCGACTCGCAGTAATCACGACACTAAACCTAATCCACTAGAACTCGCTTTTCCAAAAGTCAAGCCACACGGAAGAGAAGGTCGCGTGGCCAATCATCGAGACGAGAACCTCGAGTTCCGCTACATTATCCGCAGTCCGTTTCTGCAGTCCGCATTATCAGAGAGCAGGATGGATGGCCGTGGGCTTAAGCGAGCTTGGCAATCAGTCCTAAGGGCCGAGAGGCCTAAAGACCTGAACGATCATCCCTAGGAAGCACGGCGGGTCGTACGTCCCACGCGTTTTCCGGGTTGTCGCCAAGAGTAACTTTCATTCCGTGGAACAACAACTCCCTCGCTCCCTGGCCGCGCTTCCTCCACCCTCGCGAATGGCCAGGGCTCCGGCCCTGTTTCTGGCACACGGTTTCGCCCTCCATTCAGCCGTGGGGCCGTGAGAGGCTGAGGCGCGATCGCTAGCGGGCGCCTTTTGTCCCGACTTTTATGAGGTGCCATTTTTCAGACTTCCACTTTAATAACGCCCCCGCGCATCCAGAAACACCTTCCGGTAAATGTCTTTGGCTGTCGCTCTACGTACGGCTCCTCGTCAAAGGGGACCTTTGTTTTCCCGCGGGACAAAGCGAAAGGTGCGCCCTCGGGAGTGGCCCGTGCGCGTTTGTGCCGAAAAAAGGAGGAGGATGGCGAGTCAGCGAGGGAGGAGAGGAGAGAGCGAAAGGGGGAGAGAGAGAGAGAGAGAGAGGGGTAGTGGAAAATAGAAGAGACTGGGGAATAAAGCGTTACTTGTTAGCCGAAGAAAAGCGCCGCGAGATGAAGTATCGCGCTGTTACTCGTTAATGGCACTTGGAATGGGATGCCGGATGATGTCGGTGCCGTATTTATCCGGTTCTCGGCTGGGTCGAGTGAGAACGGCGCGCGAGTCTTTACTATCAATGGCGTGTAATCCATAAGGGGGAACAATGCTGGGAGAGTAACTGGAAGTAAACCACGCGTCGGATTATACGCGGAAATGCCACCACGCTCGGATGCATTAGCTTGATCGTGATGAGATTTAGAATCGCAAGGGGACTGTATTTATCGTATTCTTAATTCGTGTTAACGTTTGAATTAAGTTCAAACATTAGTTTTTATAGCAAATAACGTGGCTCGAGAGTGAAGTGTTAGGAAATATGAAATACCACTAGCCGCGCGAAATTCTTTAAAGCGTATTTAAATTTAGTCCGTGGAAAGCACGGAGTGCCGAGTGCCTAATGGAGAAAGATTTGTGTGGAACAAATATTTAGATATTTCGCTGGAGGGCTTTCCTGGAGAGCATGTATAATATTAAGCATTAATTTCCAGCGTCGAGAGGTATGGATAAAGGAAAAAAGCGTTGATAGAAATGCGTGCAAAGGCTGATAAATGCAAGTTGGTGTTTGCAAGTGCAATGAGGTTGTACGTTTTAATGTCACCGCACGCGGTGCACCGTCGCAGCTCGCAAACTCGTTCATAGACACGGAACAGCGCCGCCTGGACGTTTCGAGTTAAATTATCATTCTATGATACCCCATCGCTACATAACTTTCCGCGTTCTATCAAAACGACCAAAAGTTTTTGGCAAAAATACAAGCGTCTCTGGGTCAAATTTCAATCGTCGCTTTCTTCGGATCAAGCGAAACGTTTTGCCAGGAATTTCGAAGACACGATCCGATATGTGGAACGAGAAAGTGTGTCATGGCTCGCTCGTTCTTTTATGCAACTACCATTACAGACTGCAATAATTTGTTGTGCGATAAAAAAGATTATGGCCACTCGCGGTATTAATGAATAATCGTTATGGTTACTCAAACTGCTCTTCCCATTTTCACACGGAAGTATCGAGTAAACCGCGTAATACTCTCTTCTAATACGCTCTAAGATAATTTCCAAAGCAATGATATCTTACGAACATCTTGAGCTGCGTTAACTCTTAATGTACCTTACGGTACGAAGTCGTGCAGCGACATTAATATCTACGAGGCAGGATAACAATACGCTCGTTCTCGAGATTGCCAACGCACTGTCTGGTCCGTGATTTATACGCCATTCTCCGAATTGCTGTCTATACCCAATTAAACACTGAATTATAAACAAGCCAAGGAAATACAGCAAGTAATCACGATAGAGATCCGGTGTGCGACCGTACCGGCGGACGCGGGGATTAGGAAATAGTTTCTAACTTTCTGGAATTGGAGCTTCCGCTTGATAAACGACGTAAACCCGGCTTGACTACAAGCACGGAATCTCGGGTCGTCCGAATGGAAGTAGGATTAAGAGCCGAAATCTATGCACAGATCGTAGGTGGATTATCTATATCTTTGGCAAAGTTTTTCAATCGAACTAAAAACTAACTCCTCGATATGCTATGACGGAGCGGTCGGATTAATTTTTAGAAGCTACGAGAACTACTTGTTCTTCGTTGGAGCAAAAATTTGAGAAGATTATCCCGGTATGACGCGTGCATCCTCAAAATATGTAACGAACACTTAGAAGCTAGTGTCTCGGCATTGAGTATTTAATGGCGAGAAATGAATGAATCGCTGTTGATAATGCTGTTTTATTTCTACCATTCACGGTGGATTAATTAACCCGTGTAATCAGATTTTTACGCAGAGGTTTGGGGATAGTGTGGATTTTATCGATGATTTTCAGGACATCTCATATATAGACGGAAATGAGATTTGCACTTAACGGTACAGGCAGTTGATTGGCAATTAATCTAACAAACGAGGACACAATCGGCAACTATCCACGTTGCGAAGGTTCCGCGAATGACGCGTATGTGACCCACGTGCGATCTATGGATTTCCAATATTACAATGGGACATATTCGGCGGGATGAATTGATGGGTCGGAAGCACTTTAAGCTGATTAATGGAAATAAATAGCTGCAACGATTACTAGTAGAGAATGGCGGTGTTCTGAATTATTTGGATACATTCAAAGATATATATATATATATATATATATAACATATATCGCGACGTGACGTAACGTGGGAACCAATGTGGTTTCCATCGAGGTTTAACGCGAACCGTATCACATTTTGCGTGTAATGCAATATATATTAGCTCACTGCGGTCAATTAATAGAACCGTTTGGCATTATTTTTTGCACGCGTATATATTTTGCGATATTGCAAGGAGGAGTTGTCGAAGAATCTGAAGCAGGCGGTTGTCCTAAGGTTAGAGTCGTAAAGCAAGAGTCGAGTGTCGCCAGTCCTGGAGTGGAGAGACGATATCAAGACGCAGGACGCGTCGAATTGCTTGAGCAGCGGCGCTCTTAGGTTAAATATATTTAACTTGGTTTATTACCCGCTCGATTTTACAACAAGGACTTCATTACACTTTACCTACGACTTCCTGGCCGATCGACGATTCTGCCGCGACTCCACTTCGCGATTCTTCAGGTGGACATGTCTCTGCAAAATCTCCCACCATACATTTCTTGCTCATCCTTGCACGTAATCTCGAGGTCCGGCTAATTATAAATAATTCTCCCAACATTTCGTTTTTTATAAGTACTAAAAATTTCTACTCAAATTCCCTCTACTTTTACAATAACAAGCATTATAATAACAATGTAACGGTACATCGT
Source organism: Ampulex compressa (assembly GCA_038496175.1). Lineage (NCBI taxonomy): Eukaryota > Metazoa > Arthropoda > Insecta > Hymenoptera > Ampulicidae > Ampulex > Ampulex compressa. The sequence continues at coordinate 54,786 of JBCFXI010000629.1, forward strand.
TAATACTGCGTATGTGGACCACGTATTAATACATTTTTCTTCCATCGCTTCTCGAATCCTCTATAAATATCACAGCGTATACGTTTTTCAGAGGACAACATATCATCGAAATATCATTTGTACGAAGAAAGTCCGAGTAAAAATTCTCCGCGCGCTTACAATTAAACCGCTCTTCACCAAGCCCTTCCCAACCTTCTAGCTCACCAAACTTCTTCCCCCGTGCGCATACCCAGGTCAAAGCTCGCCCGGCGTATCCCACGCGGCGCGTTAATAGCCGTGAAATACCTCCGATAATCGTAATATCAGCGAGGTGTCCGCGATACGAATCAAATCTCCGATCGGGCCGGAGATACGAAGCCGTGCCGAATGCCGCGGACGTATCGCGCAAAACGAGAAGGAAGACAGGCGGTTCTCTCGCTCTGTTTTGGAAAGCGGAACGCTCGATAAACGGCCAGGAGCGGAACTCGAACGCAGACGTTGGCCGCTCCGGATGACCCGAATGAAAGGGCAATTGAAATCGCAGGGTCCGGCCATCTGCACACGCTCGTGAAAGGGATCTGCACGATGGCCGGCCGTGGGGCTAACGATAATAGATAGATTTTACCCAAGCGCATCACCGATCGCGATAATATCTCGGCTAATTGCCGGTTACCCGCACACCGCCGACTGCTCGTCCCTCGTCGAAGCCCCGATGCGCCCCGCGCACCCTCAACCCCTCCTGCTGCTTTCATCCCCTTCTCGGTAGTTATATCGCCTGAGCGAAGAAGTTCATCCTGCTTCCATGTTTTATCGTTTTTTTTTTCATACAGACTGGACCATCTGCTGGTTTGTTGGTAAATTATAGGATGTGGCAACACTGGTGTTTTTTGAACAGTCTTTTCATCCTTAAATCGGGGACTCCGATCTTCGCGATGAAAAGAGATTTTGTTTTAAATATGGATGTAGACTCATTTTATAGCGCTTTTAAGAACGAACTTTTAAATAGACCACTCTTTATAATCGGCTATTTCATCGGCTATTGTACCGTTTATTTTACGCGTGTACTTTTTGTTAGATTTTTTATGTGGGAAATGGTGTTCCTTATCTTATCTTATACGATTCTCCCTGGATCCAAGAACTGTCCGGGGATCATGATAAATTATACATAAATCCGTGACGTAAAAGCAATATAGATATTTATCGCCAGGTTTGTCATACGATCGAGTATTATTCAAATGTATAAGTGATCATGAAAGACAGTCGGTCCAGTAGGAAAGGAAAACTTTTTTTTTAAATTCATTTTTCGATGAGTGCTATGGTCATTTGGCCTAGGACCTACCGTTTAAGGTGGGTTCCGGACCACCAGAGCTACGGTATACATATCGCATAGAAAAACCAGAGGTGATGCCTCTGCCGCGCGGCAGTCCGAGCCTCCATCCACTACACCACCGTAGCTCCTGGAAAGACTTTTGAGCGAGCATGTACGGGCGATTAATCGCGTTCGAATGATTCCTCCGGGAAAAAAGCATCCACTTTGGCCCCGCACCCTTTTGCATCGAGCGCAGCCGCTCCTTTGACCCTACGAATACCTCGACTTTCCTCAACCTCCGACGCACTCAACCCCTTTGTCCTTCGACTCGCATCCGCGATTCTGCGGCATTCCGATGTAAAAAAATCGGCGCGCTCCCTGGCGGATATTCGGGCCGTATCGGCGTACAAATCGGTTACTCGTTTACGAGCGGTTTGAGCGGCTCTGGTTTAACGGCCCAAAATCAGACGGCGGCATATCGAGTATCCCGTCAGATCCGAGTGGATGGCGCAGAATCGAATGCAAAATGCGTTGGCGCAGGAATGGTCTAGGGGCCGGCGTTTTGCCTGGGAATTCGAGATTGGAGCATCGTCGGCGTCGGCCACTCGCATTGCCGACGCACGGCCGGTGCCTACAGCTACGTAGACGCGCGTGCATATGGAGATTGGAAAATTTGAATATTGTAATCAGTGGCCCGGCCAGGGCGCGTTAGTACTACATTATCTCGCGAAATGTTGAAATGTCCGAGCAGCAAAAATAATGAAATGCCCGTGTATGCGTGTACGCGCCCACCGCGCACGCACGATGCTCGCGTGGCTCCTAGAAGCGGATTCGAATATACGTACAGGGTGGGCCATCCACTGGTTTGTTTTTAAATTATAGGATCCGGCAATACTGGTCTGACCGATTTACTTGAAATTTGAACAGTCTTTTCATTCTTAAATCGCAAACTCCAACCTTCGCGATAAAAACAAATTTTGTTTTAAATGTCGATGTAGACTCATTTCAGAGCGCTTTTAAAAACAAACTTTTGAACAGCCCACCCTTTATATACATACAAATGTACGATCAACATAAACGAGGAATTCGCCAAGGATTATCCATCCACCGATCGTAATTAGTCTCGCTGATCATTCTGTCGCTTAAAACAAGTTATTTACTATGAAAACCACAGAATTCCTATTACACACTGTCTCCGCTCGTAAACTCCACTCGTGGAGAACACAATTCTAAATTTCACGCTCGACAAACAGAGCGGTGCTCTCTTAGCGATGCGTCGAGCTTTAAATTCGCGCGGCCAAGGAAATATTGTCTATCGTATGTATATCGAAATGCATAATTCCGTCAAAATTCGGGGAGGATGTCGGGGGTGGGGGGGCAGGGCTTGGAACAATACCAAGGCTGCCTTCGATCCGACGTCATTATCGCCAGGTCGAGCGAGTTAGAGTTACCTGGTGCTCTATCTTAAGAAGCCAGGAAATCGAGGCGCCGGATTGGAATATTCATCCAACAAGGCCCGCAATGGCGGTCATTGCGGCTCGAGAGGTTCGATGGTGCTCGGCTAAAGCGAGCGCGGATTCGAGGTTCGGGCGTGTAGGCGCTGGAAACGAGGCTGGTAGACACTCGTGGCAGTTATCTTAACGGCCTGGCCAGAAAATTCGATCGCAATATTCCGGAGATAAGGTTTCGAATGGTGCGGCCATTAAGTTCGCGGATCGGAAGCAGGAAGCGGGAGTCTTTCATTCGATTCGCGTGGCAACCATTTTCCACACTTTTGGATCTTTCCCCGTAGTTTTTAAGGGATCAGAAATTGTTTGTCGCGCAACATTTAACATTCTTGCCCTTTGCTTTGACTCAAAGTACCATCTTCGTCCAATATTGCTCGCAATTCGGTGGCTTCAAACTTTTTTGCTGGTCTTCCACGTTCTTCGTTTCATACATCAAAATCATTATCTCCGAACCCTTAAAACCATCCTTTGCATCTTGCTTCTGATAGAGCATAATCGACATATACCTCAACGAGCATTCTATGCGACTCTGCAGCACTCTTCTTCAAATAAAAACAAAAAATCAATGCTCTCCGCAAATCAACCACTTTCTAGTAAAAAATTCTAATACGATAATTCTAATACGATTCTAATTCTAATATCTAATATCTAATACGATTCTAATTTCTAATACGATAAAAAAAATATAATGTTGTCGTTCAACGACTCGATGTATATTAAATATCTTCGACGGATGTCGTACCAACCAGATGAAAAAAAATCAAGGCTCGTTCGCGACAAATGTTCCCTATCGACGCATTTGCATCTTAGCGGTCACTTCATACCGGTACACCTGATACATTTGTCTGCCCGCTGTCAAAGGGCTTCAGACGGAATAAACGTGCTGCTGAGGCCGCAACGCGTCTTCCTCGCGGCTAAATTGGTTTTATCCAAGGGCGTTGGAGCAACGCGCCGATGCGGGGAACGCTTTTTCGTGGCTTAGGGACGAGTTTGCTGGCACGGAGACAAAAAAAAGAGAGAGAGGAAGCGCGGAATGTCGAGTGTTCGAGGATGGATGGGATTTGTTTTATCGTTTAAATCGCGATAGTTCCGTGTTGCGCCAATGTGCGTATCAGGGCGAAATACCGAATGCTGCGGGGAAGACAAACAGAAAGGAGATTGAAGGCTAATGGAAAAAGCCGTTTCGCGTATCGATGATACATTCCCGGGGATAGTGGAAAATCGGTATTTGACGTGGGAGCGCATATACGCTTTGCCCGGACCTATAATCACGCAGGTATTTGCCAATCATCGTACGAAAGCTTCCGCGCGAATTTCGTAATAGAAGGACACATTTATTTCCCCGCCCTCCGTGGATCGATCGACTATATCGCTTCTGGATCGCTCGACATTTAACTCGAACGAGCTTATAAAGAGGTGCGAGGCGAGACTTCTTTGGACATCTGCTGAGGCGAGGTATCATTACCCTTTGGCGAGACAACGCAGCTTTTTGCAAATTGGAAGGCGCTGCTTCGCGATACTCAACGATATATTTATAGAAGTATCCGATGATATTTGCACGGAGACCGACTCAATTTATTACCCACAGCCATTTACACATCAGGAACATTTTCGCGCGAAATTTGTCAGAGCATCGTGGACCGCGGCTTGATGAAAAATGGTTCCTGGACGATCATTCGTTATATCACCGTGCAGCTTTATGCGGATGGTTCAATTCATATAACCGTAAAACCCGACCGACCTAAATACGTTAATGATGCAACGGTCCGCAATATTTCGATACTCGTTAAAATTCTCCCCGATCATTAACGATATAAACGGGGACAATGAATTTTCGAAAATCCAGCCTCTTTTTCGGACCGGCCGGTGATTCGTTGCGATTACGGCACCTTTACTTACCTCTACGGCCCGCTCTTTTTTCCTCCCCAACGCTTCATTAGCTCGTACGAGAGGATATATCCGCTACAAACGAGATAAATTCGCTCTCCTCCCCTCGGACTTTCCGAGAGAGAGCGAGGCGGATAAAGAGGAAAAAGGAGGGGGCGAGTAAAGGGGGAAGAGTCGGCCACAAATACGGCGAGGAGGAAGAATTTTTTCGAACGGAATGCCGCTTTGGCGACGCATATCCGCGGGTTTAAAGCGCTCCTCCGGCGGAGTAATTAAACATAGCTCGCGATGTACAAGAATATTACTCGACGTACTCCCGACGACTCGACGACGAAGTGCTTTTCGAGCGAGGGCCCTCGACTTATTTCTTCGTCGATCGACACACTCCGGTTATTGACTATTTATATGTATATATATATATATTTATTTACAAGCTTAAAATTACGAGTCCGTAATTTCACATAAAACAGTTCAAAATATGCTCAACGCAAAAATAGTTCAAATTCGTAATTGAACATTTCTAAAGAACTTCGATCGTCTCGCGGTGACTCGTGGACCACCGAGTGGACCTATTTACCTTGCCTCCGCGTGTACTTTTCTTTCGATAAATACAGGCTCCGCCAGAATAACGTGCGAAACGGACACCGCGTGATTTTCTATGGTAAGATATAGAATGAAATTTTTTCATTCGCGGCCGGCTCTGCGAGAAAATCGAGTTTGAAAATCCGCCGCGTGTCTATGCTGTTAGGACAAAGTTATGGTTCGTCGAGCGGCGCAGGACGCGTATCGCCAACCGACAACGTGGACAACAATTCCGGTAACTTTGTAATCCCAGGATTAAAAGTGAACGACCGTTTTTCCGAAAAAGATGCGGTTTAGTCAACCTTCGGATCATTTTCGAAATCTATCATACGATCGAAATCTATAATCTATCCTCTTATGCTACAAACGTTCAAATCGCATCGAGTCTGAGGACGATTCATTTTTGATATGAACCATGCATATTGTTTCATGAATTTTTTGAACGTTGCGAAAAACGAAGGAGGCATTCAAATAGCCTTTTTGCACGAGACACCCTGTGTACAGCGAATGCTTGGCTGTGCGGTGCGTACTTACGCATTGCGTACCCGCGCACACGAGGCTCGATCGCTCCCTCGTGGCGAAACGATAACCACGGCGCTTCGTTGCCACCGCATCAGCTCGTTTGCCCCCGCCGATTTTGTTTTCACGGCGGCGAAAATGACCGTCGTTGCGCGAAACGCTTTTGCACTTCTTTCTCTCCGTACCGACACGGAGGATTTTTCGTTCTCGACTCGTTTCGGAGGTTCGCCAGTTTTGCTTTTTGCCGACAAATACAGAGATCGTTGTCGCTGTATGGGAATTTTTAAGATTGTACGTCTTCTGTAAAGATTCATCGGTCTGAACGAATAAGTTTTAGTATAATTATTGTGCGTTTGGATCTTCGTTCCTTACTTCACGATATTTTCCATGTCGCAACGATCCTTAATTCGAATTAATAAGGCACCAAAGGCCTTGTAGATTTAAGCTGTAAAACAATTTTTACGTATGCGATGCACGTATGTTTTTTAATGAAGTTGCTTATTGTACTAATCTGTGAGCTTTGAGATTTTCTTTTATACCGATCGAATCTTAACACTAGAATTACGAAACCAATCAAAAAGACTGGCCAGTCGTTTCTTTAAAAAATCGCAACGCTTTATGACGATGAATTGTTTGAAACTTTCCACGATTTCCATGCAGTATTTAGATCATCATATTGATCAATCGAAAGTGTCTTTCGCTCTCTCTTTCTTTTAAAGATATATGTGCTGCTCTAAATGTGCTTCGAAAGCGGCCGATCATTTTAATGTTAAAGTCGAAGAGAAGAGAGCCGCCTTGCACACAGCGGTGGTACTCGTATATACGATTGATTAAATTCTCGTGTCGGGCTGGAGTTAAAACCAGGTTGCGCTGTATTATTTTAATACGCCGTTGTTTTGATTCGGAATCGTGCTCCCGATATACGCGCGCCTTTATCCGTATCGCTACATTGTACTAGAAATGTGTTTACGCGTTATACTCCAGGGCAAATGTTATGGTGGAGTCAATAGCCCCCGAGGGTCCGCGGTGCCCTGATTACCGTGTCCACTGATTGGGAACACGAAGCGTCACTCGTCCTTCCCGATATATTTTCATATACATATTTGAGTACTAATTAAAATAAAAACATTCAATCCCCCAAATTTATTCGCCCATTTATTCCCGTCGCATTCCACAAACCCAGTCACGATCACATTCCCGCGACTGATACCGCACATTCTAATCGATACATCTCCCTCGTAATTGTCGCGTTAATATATCCTACATTCTTGTTGAGACATGTATCGTAATTGACGCGTATTTCGCTGATAAAACACAATTGTCTCTCGATACATTGAAATATTAAGATTCTAAAAATCGATCAACCGCCATTCGTTTCGAGAAGCTGCTCGATTTTCCGAAGAAATCAGCGTTATCGGAATAATACTCCGCGCGATGATTCTCTAATAGATACTATCCCACGGTACGTGATTCCCCATCGTACATCCTTACGCTTCGTTTACTTCCAATACCAATTGTTAAGCTCCCCCCTTTTGAGGTAGATTCCAAATTACAGTAAACACGCCACACGGAAAATCCCCCCCGGGGGATATTTCGCGCTTTTATATCGAAAATTTGAAACAAAAAGACCGCACGCGAAATTTCACCCGGCGCCTTTATCGGCGCGTTACATTGATTTTCGATAACATTCCGGGAACGGCATAGAAATCGGCCGATTCTCCTTTTGGCGCGCGAATCAGGCGCGGCTTTAAATACATCCCCGGAAGCGGCGCGTATCCTTCCGGACGAGGTTGCGCGCATTCGTTATCGCACTTTCAGCTGCATTAATGCAAACCTGCATTATCGTAGAATCCTTGGAAGAAGCGCCTCGCGCTCCGGTGCCATCGAGGAGCCGGGCCCCCTGATGAGATTTCTCTCGAGGGAGGGGGCGAGGAACGAGTGAAAGACAACGATTAAAGCCGTCCGCCGGCTTCGAAATTAATTTGAGCCGGGCACGCCGTACCAATCTTCGCCCATTGAGACGCAATTTACGAAGGGCGAAAGAGAGGTGTCTCGTAAACGAGCCGCGGGAGGAAAAAAGGGGAAGGAGAGGGAGGGAGAAGAAAAAAAGGGAAACTTGCGTAATAAAAGTCCCCCGGTACGTGACCACCATTCTTTCTGGGTCGAGATCAATCAGGCTGAGTGCAATTTACCGGGAAAGATTCTTATGGGCGGGTTTAATCAAGGTAACCAAACGTTTCGACGTAGCGCCGGTTATAAAGGCAAACCAATGGGCGTATCGCCCGAAGCTACGGATTATCGTTGGGAATAATCGATTCGCAAACCGCCGCGTGATATTAACTTTCGCATTCGATACGTTGCATCGCGAGGTAAGACCGAGCGTTGTACGGAGAAATGGTGTACGGAACGAAGCCGTGTTCCTTTTGCATCGAAGAATAAAGAGGGTATCGGTATATGAATTTCCATGAACGAAGAAATTGTGATTAATTCTTTGCGCGATGATCCCTGTGTTTGGCTATCTCTCTATTTCTTTCTCTATTTATGTATCTATCTATCTATATATCTCTTTCTTTTTTTATGAGAAACAAATTTATGAGATTCGATGAGAAAGAACGTGATCGACTAGTGCAGAATGTCAAACGGTTACATCCCCGTGTTTCGTGTAACTCAGGATCCACCTATGAGCAATAAGGACGAGATTAAACGCAGGGAGATGGAACAATTCCTTTTCGCACAATCTCGAGTAAATAGAGTAAAAGTTCCAATTCTCGTCCGCGAGAAGCCACCCAAGTCTGCCGTGGAAACACGAGCATGAGAAACACGAGCGTCGTGCTGGCACGAGAGGAGCTTGTGGGGGGTGGAGGAGGGAAAAAGAGTACAAAGAAAACCCCCACAAAGGAATAGGAGGTAGTAGAAAATACAATATAATCGACGCATCGAGAAACAAAGAGGAAAATATCCACGGACGAGCGACTTTACGAGAATGTGATTCTTTGCAAAATACAAAGTTCGCGGAGCGCGGCCGCGCTTTTAAAACCGCGATACGCGCCGGACGAGCAACGGACAACGAATAAATTATTCGTAGGCATTTGGGCGTTTCAGAATTTCACGTATTATTCGAAGCGTAATTCCGTTACATTCCCATGATTCACATTTTCCCCCGAAAACTGACGATACGTTCAATATGGGGCAGGTTGTGCGCGATACTCAGCGGGAGTAAAATACCTCGCGCGCCCCTAACTTCCAGTTCGAGTTAACAACGGCAAACTCTGAAAAATGCGATATCTCGTGAATCGTACTCAGCGGTTGGCTTACAAAACAGGAGTTTTCCCCCAACCGGGGCACGGTATTTTAAATGTATAAAGTTAGGAAGGTAAAGGCCAGGGATAAGGAGGGGCGCGCGTATACGAATTGTTAATACCAGAGGCCCGAAGTCGGTGTTGGTAACTTTATCGAGTGCAGCCAGTACTCCGACTCGCGATTCTTCAGGCTTACAACCATAAATTCGAGGCTTGTTTCAGCGAGTCTTTTCAAGATTTTATGCAACCGTCGCAGCCAGGGGACAGAATGAAATATAAATGCAAATTGACTTGGAACGACGTCATTTTTCGTTCAAGTTGCTCTAAGCCTCGGTGTACCATTGTACACGGCCAGAGGTAAGGAGAATACCTTGCGCATCCTCGAGGCAGGAGATTAAATGCTCCTCGGTGACGATCTATATAAACGCACTCCGCGCTCGAGCCGCTCCCATTGTTTCGCTCCTTGGCTTTGAGGCTCACATTTCGCATTATCACAAAGATAAGGATTCGGCCATGGATACACCCCGACAATGCTCACGTTAATAACGGTGGCGAGCGTGTATAAATGGACCGCAGGAACGCGAGCCACGGGACTGCCGAGGATCTAATTGACCCTTATGCATTAACCGATAGGGTTATCGGATAGCAAAGTCATTAAGCTGCGTAATTATACGGGCCGCGCGGATTTACGCGCGCACCAGGACGCTCGTCGGGGATTTGCGGTTTAAAGAAAATTCCCCAACCGTGTCACGGCCCTGCCCTGGGATTTATTGAATCGCGATTCTCAGCGTTTGGCGCGTCCCCCTTCCGGCCTACCTTGATGCGCGCTCTACGCTACGAATTGAATCCGTTTCCAGTCCTGGGTTTGATTCGATCCTCTGGACTCCCACGGACTTCTATGGACGCTTCTGGACTTCTCTGGACTCCTACGGGGCAGGAGTCCTCGACGCAAAGCCGCTCGTTATGTTGCCTAACCTAAAATCTTCGATGCGCGGAACACCATTCGAGATTATCGATGGAAAAATCGATCCTTGCACTTTTTCGACGTGTTCTCAGCTTGGGGCCACGGCGCCCTTTCCGATCGGGTCATTTCAATATTCTTAGCGAGTGACGAAATCCAATTACCGAGCTTGCATTGCACATGCGAACTTTGGCGCGAAGTTTTATTTCGAGGTACTTTTCCTGATCCCGGTAATTGCTCGCCCCTCCCCACCGCCCCTTATTCCACGCCCTCCTCCCCTCCACCTATCCTCTTTGAATTCCTGGCAGTCGGCGGCGGTGCTATTGTTGAGCAGCTGTCGTCGCGGCGCTCGATACGATAAATCAATAATACCTCTCGTGGACTTGAAACTAATTGCGGAGAACAATTTGTGGTATCGTGGTAATTTTAAGTGCGCCGCTCGTTCAGAAATTCAATTAGCCCCGATCGAAGTTCCGAAGGGGGGTAAATAACGATAAATGATTTGCCTAACGACTGTGCATTGCCAAGGGAGTAAATTTCTACGAGGCGAGGCGAGAGAGCGGAGCGGTTCCAGGGAAAGGGCGTGATATTAAAGCGAGCAGAATAAAGGGAGCTGTTTGTCCGCTCGTTTCTCCCCGATGTCGGCCATTATAATTAGCCCGGGAAGAAAAGGTGCAGGGATTTTACGCAGTCTCGACCGCGGGGATTATTCTCGCCGGGACCCGCTCTTTAAACTCCGATGCCACAACATCGAACTCCAGGATACTAAATCGTACAGACGTAAAAGATGATTCTAACTCGACTCATTAGCCTCTTTTCCTCGCCTCATCCACATATCAGGTGCACCGGTGTGAAGTAAGCGTTAAGATACAAATGTTGGGTGTCTGATTGGTTCGCTGCAAAAGACGAACATTTCTATTGGCGCGGTATACACGAATTGCCAGAAAGGTGGTCAAAATGCGTAGGAAGCAATGGTCGATACTTTGAATAAAATTTCCTTACTTTCACATTCAAAATTGGTGTTTCATTTTCACAAAATAACGCTCACTTCATAGCGGTACGCCTGATAATTCCCCCAACCTTGACGATCAGTGCTCTTCATCGCCGTCCAATTTTTGAATCGCCCGCTCGACGAAGCGATTTGCGATTTAGATCGGCGCGCGCACTTTGCGAACGCGCGAACAGGCGCGCGGGCCGACGTGCCTCCGCGGTTACGTCGATAATCAACGCGAATATCGTCCGCCGCATTTAAATATCATCGGCCGGGGCGCGAGCGCTTCGTACAATTATACAATGCAAATCGGTAATCCGCAATTATCCCGCGTGACGTTCGTTCTCAGAGGGCGAGGGGGAAAAAGAGCGGCACGGAGAATATACACGTTCTGGATGGCCGTTAAAAAACCATTCGCGAAGAGCGCCTCGAGGCGGGGAAGCGTGAAAGGCAAGCGAAATGGATTTTCGAGGATTTTCATCGATCTCGCTCCTGCCTCTAAAGACAGCGTTGAACGAGATACGTTTTCCAAAGCGGCGCTGTGTCGCGTCTTCCGCGCGTGGTTCTCCCTGGAGTGGAGAATGGAGAGAAAGAGGGAGACAGAAGAGACAAGAGAGAGAAAAAGAGAGAGAGAGAGAGTAAGGTAGCGGCTTGATACGAGTTTAAATGTTCTTCGATAGAAAAAGTATCGAAGCCGGTGAAAGCTATCGCGGCGGAAGCGGGAAAACGACATTACGGCATAACGACGCGAATATGCGATCGCTGGGAGTTTCTCCAGAGTGTCCTGGAAACGCTTTCGCTGCAAAGGATGATCCAACTTCTCCAAGTCCCCCGTTTCGAGAGTAGCTCCACCGCGAATTGTTTTCTCGCCGCCCACGACCTTACGGCGCGTATGAACCTCGCGCGGTATATACCGTGGGGATGGATGAGGGTGATTGGGTTCGAGTACACTTTCGCCAGTGACGTGTGTTGATAAGTGAAGATACCTTTTTTTTTTTTTAATTCATTTTTCAGCACCGACTGCTAAGGTCATTTGGCCTAGGACCTACTGTTTAAAGTGGGTTTCCAAACACCAAGTGAAGATACTTTACTACTGTTATTATGATACGGATCATTCAGTCTTGTTTTATACTCTAGTCCGTTTCTAACTCTCGCTATCTACTCTGCTCTCTGATTTTGATTTTGTTACGTGTAGCTTGTTCTGTAACTCTGACTCTATAACTCTCTGCTCTGCTCTCTGTGATTTTCCGCGTGCATTCCCTCTTATTGGTGCACATTCAAGTGTCCAATAGCCACGTGCATTCTTTGAACAACGTGTCGCTTAAAATTAAATCACGCACTCCGCCCCAATCGCTCTTCTTTCATCGCCTCATTCTCCAAACACTCTTCCTTCGACCGCACGCACTTATAATCCTTAAAATATTTATTCGTTCTTACACTGGACTATCTCTACATTCCCACAATACACGTACGTATTTTTCGCAAACACAATTCGGCCTTGTCGAGGAGGACGAGGCGCACCGCACCGGGGGGTCGTAAGCGTATCCCCGCTGTGCGCATCTCGACGTGCATATTTATGAGGGGCAATATTCGAAAGTTTTTAATGCCTCGTAAGCCCCATCCTGCTTTCCGGCCTCTCAACAGTTTCAGTTAGTTAATTCAACCGCACTGTTAACTAATACACCCAACTTTGGCCTTATGAGGGAACTGCCGGCCTGAAAACAATTTATTCCGCATTTTTGGCCCACGCCCTCCCCATCCTCCCCAGGGGAAATCCCCCCTCGCCCTCGGGGGCGAAAAATCGAGGAAGTCGAGTGCTCGATCGCCTGTATCGGGTGAAAAAAAAAAGGGGGGGGGGCTCACAGGTGCGCGAGGCAAGGGAGGATGCGAAAATATCGAGAGGAAGCCACTGGCCTCCGTCTTCCGTCGGTCATTATCGGTCGAAATATGCGGAAGGTGGGTGTAGCGAGAGTGGGATCGATAGGGTGCACGTCCCTTCGCAGGCCGCCAATTTCCAGGTCGTTATTATGCGAGCACGTATCCGTCTCGTAGGCGCGATAAATTTCGCGTTGAATTTTCGCCGAGGCCGCTCAGGCAAGTCGGTCAAACCTCGTGGCACGCCATCCTCCTTTCCCGGGCTCCTTCCACTTCCTTTTTCACCGGGGCCCGTCATATTTTATAAACATTCTATTAAGCGGATCTAAAAGCGCCATTAGCTCTAAAAGGCTAAGGCGCCGATCGAGAGCGCCGTTGTCAGTCGGCGAATTTTCCTCGCGCATTCGCCCTCCTTCGACAGGGTTCTCCGCGAGCTTCGAGATCGAATGGACGGAGGGGCAAAAAAAAAAGAGTGGAGAGAACCGCGGGAGGCGGTCGATCGCGCAGAGGCGTATAACATCAGGTGTGCCGGGTATGAAGTGAGCATTAAGATACAAATGCGTCGATAGGGAACATTTGTCGCGAACGAGCCTTGATTTTTTTTTCGTCTGGTTGGGACGACATCCGTCGAACATATTTAATATACATCGAGTCGTTGAGCGAACAACATCGTATTTTTTCATCGTGTTAAAAATGTCGAACTTTTTTTTACCATAAAGCGATGATTTGCGGAAAGCATTGATTTTTTGTTTTTATTTCAAAAAAGTGCTGCAGAGTCGCATCGAATGCTTATCTTTTATTCGCGTGGTATCCACAAATTGTCAGAAACGTGGTCAAAATGTGTAGAAAACAATGGTCGATACTTTGAATAAAATTTTGTTACTTTCCCATTCAAAATTGATGTTTCATGTTCAAAAAAAAAACGCTCACTTCATATCGGTACACTTGATAATAAGCGGAAAAGCGAAAGGGACACCGTAGAAATAATGCGACTCCGTCGCGGAGGAAGAGGCAGGTTGCTGAATTGGCCGGAAAAAGACATTTCGTTTTCAGCTCTTCCTTCTCCCGCCACGCCGCCTCCTCGCGGAATGGAACGGGACCATTAGCCGAAAAGAATTCCGGCCGCGCATTAATGACGTTCTGAACGCTCTGAATAGCGTGGAGCTCGTAAGCAGATAGAAATACTGGTTCCTAGTGCGGAAGCGTAAAAAGGCTTTCGTAAATGTCGAGCGCCGCAGTGGTGCATGGTTATCGCGTAATAATGAAACTCGATTTTAACAAGGCCTCCCAAGAGGAATCGCGGGTATTTTTCGAGGCGAGCCTCGGGATTGGGAGAAAGGAACTCGATGCGATTGGTCTCTTTGAGGAATCGAGGTGAAAAACGATTGGTCCCTTTGAGGAATCGAGGTGAAAGACGATTGGTCAATCGATTAGGACAGGATTGAAACCGATTGGCGATCGCTATCAAGGTTTGGTTGATCGAAGGCGTATTAATTTCGCAGGAACGGACGGTTTTGGTATTAACCTCGATATTTACGAGCGGGAAGCCAGCGGGGGAAGCTGGAAAAAATGGCCTGCCAGAAAAGTCGGGTAAAGTAACGTTTCACGTGATTTCCTTTGCGTATTGGATTTCGCGAGTTTAATGGAAAATTAAATGAATCTCCGACAATGAAGGGAGTTTTTTTTTCCCGTTGAATTCTCCATTCGACGTGTAAGATGCTATAGACAGCGACGAAAGCTCCCATGCATCGCGTATCCGTTCGATTACTCGCACACATTCTGCCCTTTCAAAAGACGGGGCAACGGAGCCCGCGACCGAAGCGTCGTTCCGCGATCATTTATTGAAATCCTGGAGGGCCTCGGCCAATGTCAAAGTGTTCTCCAATTGCAATTGCGATCCGGTGCATTTCGTAACCGCCGCGTCATTTAACACCGGTACGCCTATCGTTAATGCCGCTTTAGTCGCCATCCAGCACTCGGTGGGAAACTTAATTGACCGGAATAACTAACGACAGTGGTGGGCAGTAAATAGCGAACTCAAACGTTTATAATTGCGGTTCGATCGGCAGGTGCGCGTTGGCCGAGGTTACGCCGCGATGTATCTTACTTTGAGTGTCCGCACCTGATTCGTTTTCACTCGACGATGGATGATCATTTTTGGCGCGATTTCGAAGCGAAACTGTCGAGGAAGGAGGCCATCTTTGTTCTATTTCTTCCTCCATTTTTGCTATATGCTTGAAAAAAATAAAACGCGTAAGGAGAGGAGGGGGGTGTTTTTCTTCGAGTCGTCTCAAAATTGTGCGAAAAGAAAAGCGTGTAAAGAGGGAGTATTGTCCACGAAGCTCACGCACTGCGCGCGAAAGAATTTGACTAGGGGTTGGTGGGTTTTTATTAAAATTCTTAGCCGCGGTTAGAGAAGCGTTAGCCGCGGAATAAGAAGGGCGGGGGGGAAAAAATGGGAGAATAACAAGATGCGTCGAAATCACTGCCAAGTTTTGCTAACAAATTTCAGGAAAGTTCGAGGTCGTATCCCACGAAAACTTTATTCAAGTTTCTGCACAAGAGGCGTGTTCATACGATGCGATGTCTAACTAGCGAGGAACTTGTGCAACTTACTGGTACAAGACCTTTCGTGGAAGAAGCCCCGCAAATAATAACTCGAGCCTAAAGTTCAGATGCATCAATAGCTCGAAGTTTACAGACACGGGATGTATCAAACTAAATGGGGTTATTAAACTGGGTTGAATGGGAATGGAAAGTTTGAGAATAATAATATTCTCCGTCTCGATTTTCTCGTCAATTATATATTACATATTTTTGCGCAGAAATTGACGTTTCGTAAATAAAATACGATTAGGGCCACCTTAAATTCCAAAGACATTTTTATTGGTCGGCTTTTATACATAGAATCGGTATATTCTTAAAACATTTCATTCGTTTAGCTTATGTATAACCCTTCATCGAGAATATACGTCTCTCGATCTCAAAAATGTTATAACATTGTCTAAGATAATTTTATATCATCGTACGTCGATATATTGAAAGCTGTGTAAAAGATATCTACCGTAGGTAAAGAGGAAATTTTGCAGGAATTTGAGGAGATACCTTTTGCGGGGTTGGCTTTTCTCCTCCTACTCGATGGATAAAAGCTGAGTGCTTGGCGTTATCGTTTACTGGTACAATGCACAGCCCACTGTATATAAGAGAACCAACATACAATGAATTATTTTGTTGCATGAACGCGGAGTGGAGTCGCTCTGATCTTATTTTCGAGCAACATGCAACATTATCGATGCAGAAAAACACTCCTGCGAATCAAAACTCTAACAAAAACAGAAAAACTCTGTGATTCTGTCGTTATTACGTGCTTTGGTACCTTGACTCGGTTTAATTCTTCAATTCATCGCTCTAAATTATAGGACGTACCAAAAGGCGAGCTTTTTTTTACTCGATCGGTATTGCAGAACACTAGTTCTAAAGTTCTATAAGATGATAGGTCTATTCTATACTTTGTCTGTTTCTTATAACTATAAAACGTATCATCCGCTTCGAAGATACCTATTGCAAATACCTTGTCGGTAAAATTTTTTTTATTAAACTTGCCTTAATGTTGGTTTAATCAGTCTATCACTTTTCTAAAATGTACCAAGATTTTATGACCGCGCACATATAAATTGAATCTATTATGCATCTTATTTTACTTGTATTTACAATTTACTAATTTTTCAGTTGTAATAACAGTTGTAATAACAGTTGGTTTTGTGAAGTGTCAATCAAATTTTATTTATTCGCTACTTTAATGGAACATACCATTGAAAACTCCTAGTCGCGAATAAGTTATCGTTACCAAAATCCCTATCGATAAACGCGCAATATAATTGAGAATAAATTCCATCGTTCATTCTGTCAATACTTAAAATTAATCTAACTCAAATAGTAGCCACAACAAATCAAACAGCAAACTCCACTAAATTGAGATTTAAGGCAGAAGGGATGAAATAAAAGACGGCAGGTTAAGGTACTTTGATTCATTATAGTTTATTGTTATTATGTGGTCGATTCGATCTGATGCAATACATAAATTTAGGGAGTAGCGTTTCACGCATGTAAAATTAGTTTACGCCGCAACAGGTCAACCGATCGAGCACGATATCGATTATTTCCCCGGAGATACGATGATTATTTTGTTTTATGTACAGCACGTTGACGGGGGAAATACAACATTTAACCACACAGCACCTTTGGGTTGCTAATATTCGCACTTGCTCGATATACATATATATATATATATATAGAATTTTATCATGGCCTTATAAATATACGCTATAACGCCCTCGATTATTGGGGGATTCATATACTCTGTAATACTGGCAATTATCACCCAACGCGAAATTCGACGACATCGAGCATTTATCGAATTATTTTCTCTACGCGCACTTCGAAACGTTTGTATTTCACGGTACTCGTGCTTCAATTTGTGCCCAGTTTTCGATTTAACAATGTGCTCATAAATTACAGCGCTACGCGAGTTTGTATTATACGCAGAGATAATAAACTCCCTGGCAGAGAAACTTGAAACAACTTTAAGGGCGTCTTATATTTTCCTTACAAATTAATATAGCAACGGCACAAGTTAACGAGGAACAAGAACAACGTAATGTTATAAAATATCTGTTAATTCTATGGAAACATCAAAAGTCGTCGAAAACTACGTCTACCGTTTAACACAGTTCTTTTTACAGCTGTCGTTAAAAAATTCGGGAAGCAATTCGCCGAAGTACACGAAAGTCCTCACTTAAATCGCAATGTAAATTAAACGTAGCATCGACCAGAATTATGTCTATTAATACTGATATTAATTAACTCGACAGTTCATTACCGCTGTAATACTCTTTCGCGTGCGGATTTAATCTCACCGAAATGCTTCTTAACTGTAGGCCTTAAAGCGCAAGGTAACGTAGCGTTAATGTAAAACACGATTTTATGCTCGAAATGGCTAGGTGTGCTTTATAACGAGTAGATCCGCCAAACATGAAAAATAAGAAAGCCGACGAACGCGGTGTGCAACTCGTTGAGTCCCTCGCGATAGTTGGTTTGAGCTGCATTCCATTGATCGTGATGAACCGCGGCTTGCTTTTCACCTAAAAAAAAATCATAAAAGATTAATCATATCGAAAAAAAAACACAATATATTTACCATCCACTGCTTCTCCGATAGGAGTATGTTTCAATCGAAACAAAAATTCTGTCCTTCGTCGATATTCGATAATCGTTTCAATCAGATTCATCAAAACTGAATATGCATCACAAAGTCTCCTTTAACTCAAAATCAATGCGCATTGCGGAACAAAACTGAATTCCTAATGTAATTCCGGATCTTTTTATAAAATCACGATACTGAATCAGGCCAACCGCGGGTTTGCGTGAATCAATATACATTTATAATCCTAATTCAAACGGTTACATAAATTACGATACAATAGGAGCAAGAGTATGAATAGAAACGAAAGTAATTCGCGCATGCGCTTTAAAGATTTTCTCCAATATTTATATCGTATATTCTACGACTTGGTAATCATCTAGGAGGACAATTCGAACATTCTTCGCTATATAGCAATCTCTTTGATCGCCATCGTTACAACCGCGTCTCGCGCAACAAGCAGCATCGTCCTGGCATTGTGTGCCGCGGATGTAAATAATATGAAAAGGAAGACATTGCTCGTGGGCAACAGTCGCTGTTTAATGGCTCGGTAAAAGAAAAGCTCCGAGCTTTGCGCTGAAATCCCCGCGGAGCTCTTAAAACCCCGCATTCGCGGAACTTTTTCTTACCGGGGACCATTAACACGCAGAGCGTATCGAATGGGCCTGTAATACGCTTCGGCGGAATATCTCGCATGAAATCTTTATGGCGTTGCTCGTTATGCAAGCGCGCGCTCGCACACGAGACCTGATGAGTTCCAGGAATGTCGAGCTTCGGGAATCGACTATTAACCTTGCACGATCGACGTATCCGTTGAATCACTACGCTTTTTTCTTACTTTATCCCCCTTTTTTCCTATATTTCCTACGCTTATGATTGCCAGATTTATTTTCTATCCCTTTTTTTGTATAATTTCGTTTGTATCGTTTCTGTCAAAGAGAAAGAAATATATGGATGTGAGCGATGAATCGCTGGATGAATGACTTTTTGATGCACGATCGATTACAGATTTAGACGATAACGGATTTAGGACAAATCGTGTGGATGGAGCGTTACGGTGAAATTATCATAAATTATGGGGGATAAAGTACACGATCAACAGCTCGTCTATTATCTCCATTAGCATTGTCAATTATATCGATCCGATTAATATTTAGAAACCTACGCGCAGTGCATTGCCCAACTTTGCTCCGTAAGGCAAAAACAAAGTGTTCTATACGGTTCGTTATAAACTATAGAGTTAATCGTATAAGCTTTCGAAGAGACTCTTATATTATCCAAGGTTCATAAAAAATTTTTGTCATTCGGCGATGTTCGACCCAATTATCAAAGCGGTCTGTTTTAAGTATGAAAAAGTGATAAACGAATCGAGTACTTCGGTACTAGATTTTAATGAAACTTTGAAGGCAAAGTTAACCGCTTTGGCACCGGCCGTTCGTACGCGTGTCTCTCCTATCCTCTTTGTGCCCTTTTCCGCGCTTTGCGCTCGCTCCTGTTTCGAAAATTCGTTATCGAAGCTGCACGCTTACGCGATTACGGCGTCTCTGGTTTGAATGGCCAGTTTTGTAAATTAATTTACCATTTAGGACGTGGATGTGCACCGCGGTCGTGCTAAATTGGCTCACCGAGCACATGTATTCACCGCTGTCAGTCTTTTTCGCTCGTTCGATATACAGCCTCGTCACCACGTCTTCGTTTGACCTGAAAAAAAAAAAAAGAGAAATATCAGGTACGAGTATAATGCTATGCGCGCCGCTATGCTGGGAAAATATACGTCCGCTCGTCGGATACGGGCTCGCATAGATCATTGAAATTTGGAATTGATGAATAGAAAATTGGAATTTATCGGTACCTCTGTCGGTTTTCCCTGTATTTTCCTCGCTGTTCGATTTGGGCTAATGTAATAAAACGTATAGGATCGCGACGCTCGAAGCAATGTCGGGATTAAAATGCTTTAAAACGGTACTCTTGATATTTAATCGAAAATCACGTGTATCGAGAAATGTGTTAATTTTCTACTTCCTTCAAATTGGGGAATATGGAGATAGAAGCTCGTTAGGCTTCTGACTCTCGAATCGATCGAGAAATATTTCGATACTTTATATCAAGGTTTCTTTATTCCGCGAAAATTGAAACTTTTTCGAAAAATTCGATCTTTTTTGAAATACGCAAAAATACGACGTTTATTTCCTTTAAGCAAATTCACGCTTAAGCGTATGTTCTTATACTAAAGTCCGCTATCAAACCATCGATCGCGTGTTTCAAAAATATATCACGACCCGGTATCGTTTATCTCCATGAACCGCGCCATAAATCTAAATATTTCATCATTAGACCTTTCGAACACCGTCTCGTGGCAGAAGCGATCGAGTCGCATTCGACGGATCGCCATTCAAGTAGAGCGAGCGTAGGATTATAGCCACGTAGGATCAATCGATCCGTAGTTACCAGTCAGGAAGTCTATCTTCCTGAATCGACGGTACAAGGACACAAGGATGAGAACCAGAATGGATAAGGATAGACGTACGCGTCTCCGTGGTGAGATGCGAATAATACGCCTCTGCATACAGGGTGAATCAAACATACCGAAATAAGTCTTGGAACCTTATGCCAAAGCGAGAAAAAAAATGTCGCGTAAACGTATATACACATATATCTGCTTCGTGAATTATTCAAATACAAGGTCCAAAAATACCTGGTTTATGAGTTATTCGAATACAAGACGAATTTCGTAGAGGCTGGGCCATCTACTGGTTTGTTCCTCTTAAATCTGTCATTTAATCTAAAATCTTTCTCTAAATCGTTCTGGTTTTTCATTCTTAAATCGGAGACTCCAACCTTCGCGATAAAAACAAATATTGTTTTAAATATTGACATAGACTCATTTTATAGCGTTTTTAAGAACAAACCTTTAAACGGCCCACCCTCTAGAATACATTCCCAATGACTCATCGTCGATTCATAGAAAATCCTCCTCTGTCTCCACCAAGAGTCTCTCGCATCGAATAAACTTCGGTTATCGACTTTGCATTCGAACAACTCCTAAAGCAGGTATCTTTATACATATCCCTCTTCCTCTGTTCCAAGGAATCCGACTTCCAAACTCGTTTTCCATCCAGCCTGTACACGCAAATCGCGGCACAGACGTACATCCTCCCAGGAAGTTCCCCTCGATCCGGGCGCCTTCGCGATTTATGCTCACCCATTAATGTGATAAACGTTGACGTGATCCGGCAACGTCTCGCCATTTTTCCTCCAGACGGGATGGGGCACCCTGGAGTCCGGGCAGGAAGGCTGGACGATGCATGAGAGCTCGATACCGCTGCCAGTCTTGTAGTACCGATCCCGCAGCTCGTGCCTGGCCTCGTCCACGATTCTGATGTCTGGAGCTGGAAGATAAACACCGCAGGCTCGCGTGTACGTACAATGGCATCGCGGATACAATAGTGGGTCAACCCTTTACCAGCCATTGTCCGGCACTCGCCACCGCCTCGACCGGACAAATTATTCCTTTCGAGTTTCAACCCAACGGCCGATGGACAGCTTCGTTCTTTCACGAGCGCGACTCTGCTATGGCGAGCATTAGTTTTCTCGCGATAAAGCAGAGGATTTTGGCGGGGACAGATGTGCTCGTGGCGTTGGAGATTACTTTTCAAGAGTTTGGCGGGTTACAGCGAGCCCTCGACTTTAGCACGCGATTGGTTCCTGGAAGTGCGTGCGAATGTTGAATGTTCGAAAGTAGAGGGATGTCGATTTTGAATGTCTCCCTTGATTGCACTCTTATTCTTTCAAATTGAACATTTCGTAGATCTGTTTGTATAATACGAGTGTCCGATTGAAGTAAAAGGTTTCACACAATTTTCGGAACGTTTAATCATTTCCTTCTTTATCTCGATTATACGAAGTTTGAGTTTCTTCTTGTTCGTATCGACACTGCAGTTTCTCCGTTTCTTACTCATGCTTATCGATTTATAAGGGCGAAGTATATAAACATGAACAAATAAATTAACAAAGCACACAACACGTTGATACACGCCCTAATGCAGGACTGAAACTGTTTTGACCTCTTGATCCGGACAACGTTGATGGCTAAAGTCTGATGTCCCCTGAGAGGGACAGCCCGGTAGTCTGCTCGACCCACGGCGTCCCCTCAAAGGGGACATCCTAGTGCAAGGGCTTAAAAAGTTGAAATTTTTAAAATCTGCGAAAGTCGAGGGCCGCTTTAATTTGAGATTACTGTACAACTCGTACCGTGTTATGTGATTTTATAGGGAAAGACGGGTTGGAAAATGTGGCTGCCTTTAGAATTTTTATGGGTGGAGTATTTTTAAATGTACTTCGTAAAAGGATGAACGCGTTAAGAAGTCGTCGCGTTTACGCTGTCGTTGGAATCGAGGATAATTATATTGTCCTCTGTCTTTAGACACGAAACGTATACACGGTATCCAAAGCCTATTTATCGAACGAATCCCCTGTTCAGCCCGCATAAAGCGGCTCGATGGGAGCAAATTTTCCATCGGCACGAACGACATAGGTAGCCAGCCATCGCGAAGGTGGGGAGACTCGGAAGTTTGGCCGGAAGTGGCAATAGGATATCGCGCTGGGAAACCGCGGGACGCGCCTTCCGGCGTGGAAGAGGAGCCCCGCTAAAATAAAGCCAGCAACACCGCCGGCGATGGCCCTGGTTACTGCGTGATGCACCGCCAGCGGCCGACTTGTTTCACGAGGAAATCCTCCGTCGTCTGGAATCCCCCAAGATTTTCTCGCGGTAATTGAATCTTTACGAGGACGGAATTTAAATTCGCGACAGGCTTCTTTGGATTCCTCCCGCGTCTCGCGAATCGGCGAGGCGAGCAGCCTAAATGCTTTTCTAACCTGCGTTTTCGTACCTTTTTTTTTTTTTTTTTTCTATTCTTCTTGGTGGTATTTTAAATGCGCGTCTTTAACCCTTTAGTTTTTTTTGGACTGCGTCGATGAATTATGGTTATTTCAGGGATGTGTGGAGGAAGGTTTTTGTTTTTTAATAGCGCTTATTTTATGGAAGTATCTTTGGAAGTAAAGAGGTTACGGAGGATTTTCCAAAGGGAGGATTTAAATCGCTGAGGACGAATGGGTTAATTGGCGTGAAACTGATTCTGACGTGGAAACGAATATTATAAATGCACAGGGTTTACAGAGTGAAGCGAGCGGGTTTTGTAATTCGAGGCTCTGTGCTGAATATTTTTTATTATTCTTATATTCATTACACGTGTATGGAAAGATAATTGTTTAATCATTTTGAGGTATGTATTTTGTACGAACATCCGTTCTAACGGCGCATCGCTTACGCTCGGTGTTTCTGAAATATTTATGTAATATCCGCGTGTTTCTTGAGTCGTAAAACGGAGGAAAATTACAAGATAGAAAGGGATAAGAGACCTGGACGAATCGCAATGGAAAATAAGGCTCCTGTCCGAGAAAAATACTCTTTTACAAAAATGCTCGATCTTTGTGTCGACCAAATAGCCAAAAAAACGGTTCTTTTTTTTCATCAATTTTTTCGACAGCCCAAGCTAACGTGCTCAAGACGAAGTTCCAAGCTTTATACAAATCCCCTGAAACGTGACATTTCTACCAAAAAGCCGCCGCCTCTCAAATCCGAGTTTTGGACGTTTCCGACACGTAAATGCGGGAAATTTGCTTTTTACGACAACGCTTGTTTCTTAAGCGAAACCTAATTTTTGCGCTGAGTCCTCGTCAGAGGTACGAGTTAATGCAATTTGGCCGCTCTGTCCGCGTCAGAATCCAGCTTGTTTAAGCATCGCGGAATATTTCCACCGGAAGGCCGAATCGTAAAGCCGAGATTGATGAAAATGTTCGTTTGGTTGCCGGAGAATGGACAGCCCTGATGCGCGGAATTGCTCCTTCGCGATCGGGAATAACGTTAAAAATGTACGTGCAAAGGCCATTTTGTTGGCGATCAATTCTATTCGTTGATAAAGGAGAAACAGGTATCTCCCTCTCTATCGATACAACCGATCGATTCGCGTCTCCCTTAACCGTGAAAAATTCCTGGCTTTTAAATCTGGCTCGGAGGAGAAAAAAGCCGTATCGAGCGCGCATTTTGTACCTCTTTGCCTTTGAACGTAGAATATGAAAGCCATGGTTTACGTACGATTCGCGCGGATTTTGGGATGCGATAAAACGCCGAGCAACGAAGCCCAATGACTCGTACGTAAAATCGGATATTCCCCCGTCGAAGTTTCGCCATTGTGCCCGCCATACACACCGCGGGCTCGTCGTTTTTCGCGGTCGGTGCCGATCAAAGGCCAACCTTATGGCAAAAGAGCCACTCTTTTATCATTAATCTATTAACGCCCCAGTTGTTTTCTTTTTTTTTTTTAATTTTTTGTTCGAATTACAATCTCTTTTTTTTGCTCTAGAGGATAGGTTAGCCGTGCTAGATTCCCTTTTGGACGATGACACGGTTATTGTTTGGACAACGAAAGTATTGGAAGACGAATTTATGACTGTCCTTATAGATAGGACATTGGGCAGGAATAAGTTAAATCGTTTGGTTCTCAGGGGGAAGGCGATATCCGCGCGGCGCCCAAAAAATGCATCTCGAAACTCGGATCGCGTAAAATACGAAACGTTTTTCCCTCGAAATAAATTCCCATCGTCGAACACCGGCGAGCGTGCGCCGCGATTTTTGATATTTCTCCGTAAATCCACGAAGCCCTGTCGGGCAGTGTAAACAAGCGAAAACAGTTTCGGAGAGCACCGATGGACGGCCGGTTACACGGGCCAAATAATGTGTGCAAGTAGTCAGGGTCACTCGTAAAAAGAATAAATAAACAAACGATACAATTCTTTCCTTCTCGAGGTAATTCTCGAGAGGATCGAATTTAAAAATCAGCTCCGTACTCGCATTCATAAACCGTCCCCTCCAAAATTTCCACCCTGTCCCTTTTCAACCTAGTAGCTTTTAAACGCCGTGTAAACATCGTTTACATCCCGAATCCGTTTTATACGTTGCCCAACAGAGCACAACTTCAGCGTAACTGCAAAAATACGCGGCACGCCTCCCACAAGAATTTCCTCCAAAACCCAAGCTCGGAGATAAACAAATTTCTCCCGGCATCCTTTCCTTATTTATTTTCTTATTTTATTTTCCTTATTTATTCATCAGAAAATCGGGCGGTGCCCGCTTTTCGAGGCTATCCCATCGCGGATCAAATTGGCAGTTCGAACGGTCAGCATTCTCGGCCTCTATTTTTCATAAACGCGCCGCGCTTAGACGTTGACAGCGATAAAGGCGGACCGGGAAATCGCCTTATTGTGCCCCCAGCAAGGGGAGGGAGAGGATCGATCGTGGAGCTTTGCCGCGGTAGCTGCCGGGTGCATTGTGCCCTAATTGAACACGAGCTTCGACGATATCGCGCGGCAAAGGGCGATTGATATCGTACGCCAAGCTAAACTGACGTCCAAGTCGTACGTTCGATGTCTCTCCTCAATGAACGATTACGCTCTAAGAGGGTAAGGCCATTATATCGGCCGTACAGCTTTGCTTCCACTTGTTTTTTTTCTTTTTTTCTGAAATTAGGGCTTTGCAGTGGACAACTGGTTGTAGGTTTATAATTCAATGTATTGTCTATTGTTGCTTATGGCGGGAGCAAAGTTGTATGTCTAATACCAAGTCTTACTTTCTTAATAGATTTTCTCACTCGTTTCTTATTATAAGAATTGTTTCTTTTTTCATTCCTGTATTAGACCTTTCACTGTCCTTACGATCTCGACTTTTCTGACGACGCCTTCTATTTTTCACCAGCACCCTGACGACTAGACATTCTTTTGATATTAGGATTCATCACGACTTATCAGTCGTATACACTAACGCCAAATTCCACGGTTTCTAAGCCCTCACGCCGCGATAACAGAGCCTCGCGTGATAAGGACCGATCGATATCGATCCGCCAGTCGATGCGCGGAGAGAAAAACAATTTGCTTCTTCCATCGGAACTCTAATTTCCCCCCTCTCCGGCCCCTCGTCGAGCAAGCACGCCGCTTTCAAGGGGAAAGAGAGCTTTCGTATCATTTCGTCGGCGACCCTTTCAGCGCTTAGATCGCTACGAGCGGTAGGAGGATAAAAATCATGAAAATAACGAAGAGAATTCCCCGGGCTTTTACGATTTCCCCCTACTGTTCGTCCTTTGAGCTTGGGAAGTACGCCGCGACTCGAAATCCAGCGATGAGGACGAGCGATGGATCGATCGCGGGGCTTGTTTCGGCGGAGAAGTGGAATGAATGGTCCGCGCATTCCGCCTCGACTTTCGCCCCTCCGCCCTTGCTGATACAACTTGGGCGCGCTCGAATGAAAAATTAGCCTCCCGGTGTTACTTCCAACGATGAATCGCGCGAGCGCAATTTAACCCTTTAGGAGCTTTGAACAAATTTCTGGCCAACCCGCGGGAGCCGAACTCGGAATTGAATTCACTCGTTCGAATACTTTCCGACTAATTGGGGATTAGAAGCGCGTCTCCGTGTTTGCATTCGTACCGTGAAAAGGTTGCTTTTAAAATCCACTTCTATTTTATTTGGTTTAATGCCTGGTTTTATCATTGGGAATATATCGCTTCACTCCTGCTTCTCCGTGACACAATGCTTCCGTTCTTCTCGCTGCGTGTATCGAATAATAATCGACGTAGTATTATAATGGTACTGCTCGTCCAGGACATCGCATCGATTACTCGTTTCCCTATGTTGTACGCGGATATAAGCTTACATTGTTGCTACGCTGAGGGAGAGCTAATTAATGCGGAATTACGAGCGGGGCGTACGATACTTATAGGCAATTCGAATAGAACTCGAGGTGGAAATATTTCATTGCGCTGGAAATAATTGAATCGAAGAAATAAGATCCAAGAGAAGTCCAATAAGAGAAATGAGGTCCAATAAGAAATATAGCGGAGTGTGCAGTTTGGTTCTGAAAGCGTTGCTTAGATGCCCCTTTTTTCTGTCTTTAAAGCCATCGTTTCTATACCTTTGCTTGTTCAACGTGTCACGGAGAGGAAATACGTAAATGCGGCTGGAGCACTGGCGAGCGCGTTTGTCGCATCGCGAAAATGAAGGATCGATCGAGGAGTATCGAGGCGTCTCTAAAACGCGAAGAAAGCCAGACTCTGGCTTGCGTTTCGTCGTTCCGCGAGTTTCCATCGACTCGTCGCCATTGCTTTCCGTTCGTCGAGCGCGTTGTCTCCGAATAACCGCACTACGCCTCCCTACCTTATCACTTTGCGCCGCTTTATCCGTGGAAATCCAAAATTGGTCCGCGGTTGCGCGAGAATAGCGCCGACTCGAACAAACGTGATGGTCGAAAAACGTTGTTTTACAACAGCGATATTTTGTCAAAGCGCATTTCCAGGCCTGTAGGTCTGAAGAATTTGGTTTCTCTCGCACTGCATGCATATCGATACGGATATAAACGAAAAATAATCATTTCTACATCGGTTTATACAGATATAAAAAAACTCAGGAGGTCCTCCATAGTCAGTACTATTTATGAACTCTTTTCCGCTTTATTCTCTAAAAATGCTCCCACTAGGAATACCTAGAAAATTTCCGAAGGGGTCTTACGCTCAATTCGATCGCCATAAAGCCGCGTTTCCGGCTCCGGAGCAACGAGGCCGACGGCCGATTACACCTTTATTATTCCCGCTTATAAAACCCCTCAAATAACTTTCAATCGTTCTCGAGCGGCAGGCGGCTAACCGAGAGGGGGACCTCCGTAGGCTGGAAAGCAGGTCGATCGTTTTTCTAATTAAAGGGATCCTTCCATGGCGCCGATAGAACGAGATGAAACGGAGCGTTGGAAGAGAGAGAGAGAGAGAGAGAGAGAGAGCTGAGAGAAGTGGAGAGAAGAAAAGAGAAGAGAAGAGAAGAGGAGAGAAGTGAAGAGAAGAAAAGAGGAAAGATGAGAGCAGGATGAGAGAGAAAAGGAGAGAAATGGAAAGAGGAAAAGAGGAAAGAAGAGACGAAGATAAAAGAGAAGAGGAGAGAAGTGGAGAGAAGAAAGGAGAAAAGATGAGAGGAGGATAAAAGAGAAGAAAAGAGGAAAGATGAGAGGAGGATGAAAGAGAAGAGGAGAGAAGGCAAGATAAGGGAAGAGAAGGGGAGAGGGGAGAGGGGAGGAGGCGAAGTAAGGAGGGACACCGCAATGAGTTAAGGTCCGGCAGAGCGAGCTCTTTTCGCCCGGAAGCTCTGGAAAAAGTTTTGCCACTTAACCGGATTAAACGGAAGTTTTGCCCATCCCTCGCGGCAACGACGACGACGACGAGGAGGATGACGAAGAGGAGGACGAGGAGCACGACTGCGGAATACCGTCACGACTGTCGCTCCGATATCTGCCTACCGACCTGCACCTTACGAAACTTCCCCGGGCTAAAACTGACGGCCGATCTTGCTTTCGCTTTTCGCGACCAGGCGCTGAAACTCTTAAGGAGTCACGTCGCGGGACTTCATCCATCGGACTATGGAGAGCAGGAGAATAAAGAGGAAGGAATGAGAATGGGATAGGCACGTCGATCGGCCGGGTCTCCATCGTGAATTATCAACTCGAGAATCATCGATTCGAGGCTGGTGCGGCACGAGGGAGATTTCTCGACAAGTTCGAGTGTGTCGATCAAAAATCATGCTTTTTTCTCTAATTCATTTTTGGCACAGACTGTTAAGGCCATTTGCCTTAGGATCCAGCGTTTAAGATGGGTTTCGAACCACTAGAGCTAGTGTACGTATCGCATGGAGAAACCTTGAGTGAAGAGCGGGATTCAAACCCGGATTTTCCACGTGAAAGTCCGAGATCCACTACACCACCGTAGCTCTTAAAGCCATGTTAAAGCCAATACGAGAGAGAGAGAGAGAGAGAGAGAGAGAAGGGGGCAAAAGGCGTGAAAAAAAAAAAACGAAGAAGCGGCCTTTATGGAGGAACTCCATGGCGGTCGCGCGATTGAAAAGGTAACGACGCTCGTTCCTGTAAAGAGCAACGCGCCAGGGGGCGAAAGTTTGGAGGAAAAATGTGGGCCTCCGTTGCCGTAGCCGCTGTTCGACCTTCGCTCTCGCCGGGGGATTCGAGGCGAAGGGCGAAATGGGGGAGGGAAAAATCGGCGATCCTCGCTCGGACGCTTAAAGCGCGCCCTTCGGCCGGCTCCCTTTATTTCGTCCACCTTGGCCCATTAGCCCCGCTGGAACAACAATTTTTCCGCGGTCCCGACGACGCCCGATGAATTAAAGATCAACTTCGACGAAAGCTCGGTTAACGAGAATTTTAAACGAGGCTCGCGGAGCTTTGACGTCGCGCCGCCACGTGGAGGGACCTAATTCACCAGGGGGAAATGACAGTCCGAAGTGGACCGACCGCCCGGAGGTCCCTTTTGAGAGGGAAGTTTGCGCGAATTCGGGCGTAGGCAGAAAGGGAGGCGAGTAATTTGCGGGCCTGCGAATAGACTGCTCATCTATCCTGCTCGAGCGCCGGCCGGAAGGATTTGGATAAACAAATTGCCCTGCCTCGGGGCCATTCTGACGGATGGTCGCGGCTGCTGAATAGAAAATCGAACTTGCGCCAGTCGCTCGACTTTGCGAGGGAAAATACGGTTTCGAAGGCAATGCTCGACTCGCGTTTCCTCGATTAACTTGTGAATCGATCGGTACCGTGGTATATCAATGCACGATTTTTTCAGAGTGCTACGCGACTCTATATCTTACTAGAGTACTGCGTGGCTCTAGATTTTATCGCGCAAGATCTAAAGAGTGGACTTACCAGTCCGAAATACACCTCGAAGTATGGATCTTCGTCGAGGTCCCTTCAGCGATGGACGCTGATGATCGAGGTATACGATATCGAAGGATAAGACATCAAACATTAATTCTTCCGTTGCAGCGTCAAAGGCGAGAAAGAGAAACTGGGGGAGATTCGTTAGAGGGATTCCTCGTATCAAAGGCGTCGTAGAAAGTAGATTTGCGCGCTCATCAAGCGGCATCCTCTCGAACGTGTACTTTGAAAGACAGCCGGACCGAACTCGGTTGAAGTGGCCATTCGGCCGGGCCTACCTCGTCACCGCCTTATCCCCTCTCTCTCTCTCTCTCTCTCTCTCGCGCGCCAAACGAAAATGAAGAAAAACTAGGAATCCCGGCTTTTCAGGGAATTGCAAATTCTTGAATAAATACTCGAACGTACTATAAATTCAACGAGTCCTCCGCGGCGCGCTCTAATTTAAGGGGGCAAGCCGTGAATAGACTTTCCGCGGCGGCTGCTCTACGAGTGTACCCAAGCAAAATTGAACTTTTAGTTTGAGTATCGAGGAAGCTTTCCTTGGAGGGGCGAGGGGGAGGGGGGCGTGTCGTGTATATACCCGTGGATACGCTCGGATAATATCGATGGTAGACGGAGAGGGTTTGACTCCTTTGCTTCTAAATGCATGCGGATATTCCAGCATCCTGCGTGCGCTTTCGAAATTTATTGACCTAGCCATAAGCCAGAAATTCAGCCGGATGTGGAGGCTGCTTACGCAAATTTATGTAACTTTTAGTTCCCTGTAGTACGGTTTCGTTTTTCTTTTCTATATTCATGGCCTAGGATCTACCGTTTAAGGTGGATTCCAGAATACTGGAGCTACGGTATACGCGTCACGTGGAAAAACCATGAGTGATATGCGAGATTCGAAAGTGGTTCTCTCGCGTGAAAGTACGAGCTGAAGATAGACTACACCACCGTGGCTCTCCAGTAGTTTGTTCAATTTTATAGTACAAGGTCTACAGCTTTGCTTCCACTGGTTTTTTCCCCCGAATTAAGGATTTTATAGTAAAACAACTGGTTATGCATTTATAATTCAAAGTATTGGCCACGTTGGAAGCAAAGTTGTACATCTAATAGCAGGTAAAAAGAACCTATTACCCAGAACGGTGACGTTCGTGACCAGCATTCGCGGCGGATGCGTGTTCACTTGGCAGACGTATAATCCACGGTCTTCTCGTCGTACACCGGCGATCGCCAATCGCCAGTTGTTGGGGTACTGAAAGCTAACGCTGTACCTGGAGTCGGATATGTGAGTGGTGTTGCCCAGAGTTAACAGGGAGGCCCAGTCGGCGTTTCGCCTCAGCCACATGACCTGGAATTAAAGCATTAACTCTCTGTAAAAACTAAATACTACTATGGGATTGAAAGTCCTCGACGATGCAAATAAACGTCCGCCTGGAAGTTCGACCGCCAGCTTTGGCAATTCGAGTGGCACAGCGGCAAGCGAAAGGTTCCAGGTTCGATTTCTCGATCCGGTCAACCAATCGCATTTTTTCTCGCCGATTGTACATTTGGAATTTAGAGCGGTACGAAGGAAGGATTCGATGAAACAGTTCTGTAGAAGTGATTTGAGCAAAGGACATATTCATCGACAAGAACAGAGTGTGTACGAGAGTCAAAGTTAAAAGTATAATGTTCAAGGATGAGTTCCCTTTTAACAGAGCATAGTGTAAGATAGGAATACTTTCATAACGAAAACAGGTGTTTACGAGCAAACTTATTTAATCGAAGAACACATGTAACTAGAAGAATATAACGATCCTCCAGTGAGCAAAGACTTTCGAATCCAACTTCTGCTCCGGTCAGCTAAATTTCTCTCGCGCACTGTGCGAAGAAATTCTAATGGAAGTCAGCAGACATCCTGAAATTCGAGGATCTGCGTATAAAACTTATATGGAACGCGTATTGGGACATTCTTTGCTTTGGTATATTCATCCGTTTGCACGCCATGGATGAGTGATGATCCTTCGAGGAACGATCGGTACCTTTTTCCCTGAAAGCATCGCGACGCGACAGTCGAGGAGGGCAGTTGCGCCGAGATGCAAGGCCACGTTCTGCGAGCCGTTGATACCCTGTCCGTCTGCATTCTCGAAGTAAGGATCCCAGTCGGTGACACGATGGTGTCGCAAACGAGGAACGCGCAGAGGTGGTAGGTTGGCGGTGATCTCCTCTGCAAGAAAATCTACGTTATTTCTCCGACCTTTTTAATACCGACGCTGAGAAAAGTAAATGAAGGCACAAATACGAAATTACGCGCTACAGTAAACTACGTCCGCGATTGAACTTTAAATTTGCAACTTTTTTCTAAAACCTTATTTAAAAAGAAGAACACTGTACCGTGGCGGGCGGAAGTTTAGAATTTTCCGCGGAAAACTCGGGGTAACATTCTACTCGTAACACTGTACTTCTCTACGGAATATGCATATTTTATACTCGTTTGCGGGTTCAATAAATGGTTGTTAACATGATTGAATTTGCATTATAAGATCGTAGCAGTTTCCTCGAGAATCGGCTCGAAGGACCAAAATTGTAAGAAATGGTCCTAGAAAATAAGTATTGGAATTCTTCGCTCGATGTGAAAAGACACCGAGAAAGTCTACAGTGGAATCGTAAGAATGGTCAAAAATTCTACGTGCCGTGGAAAGTTCCGGCACCTCGTGTATGCGTTTAATAACAAAAAGTGTCTTGCATTATCCAAGTTTACTAATCGTGTGCATCGAGATTCCAGGCCTCATATTTTTACGAGACGCGAATAAAACTATCATTCCAATTTTCAATAAAGTTCAACTTTGCCAGGAAGCATTATTCTTTCAAGAAAGTAAGATAGCGTGAGCTATCAGCCTTTCGGTCTATCGTTCTCTTATTTCAAATCTCTTGATCGATCGTTTATTAATAGAACTTCAGGTATCGTGTGCAGCGAGATTCCAGGCCTCAGCCGTCTGTGAGGTGCGAATAAAACAACGATCCCAATTTCCCCTAAGGTACAATTTCGTCAGGAAGTATCATTCTTACGAGAAAGATAACCTGTTATCAAAGTAGCGTGAGCGCTATCAGACTTTCTGTTCGTCCTTCTCTTATTTCAAATCTCCTTTGATCGTTTATTAATTGAATCTCGGGTATCGTGTGCAGCGAGATTTTAGGCTTCGAGCGTAGCCCAGGTGGCAGCCAGGAGCCGTGTACGGGGCGAGAATAAAGCCCTGATTCTAATTTCTCCAAAGGTACAATTTCGCCAAGATTCTGGCGTAAGCCGCGGGTATCCGTCTTGCATGGCGGCGCTATAATAGGATTCGCCTGGAAGCGCGAGATCCGCACGGGAGGGCACGAAAAACACGAGCCAGGCATTCGAGTAAATTGCACCTTCGTTTCATGAATCATTTCGTGTGATCCCCAGGCGGATCAGGGGCGTCGAGTGAAAGGCGAGGGTGGATCTACGTGCGAACTACGAGGCGATCGAGGTGCTGACCGAAAATGTAAATAACGCTACGGTTAATTAAATTAATCGCCGTATTCCTCGACGTGCGAAGTCGTCTCAAGTTTTTGTCCGTCTATATTTGAATTGGCTACAGAACTTTTTGTGCGATCCGTAAAAGTGGTACCTCGATTATTCAGGAAGTGGCGGTACGTTT
This sequence comes from Ampulex compressa, assembly GCA_038496175.1. Taxonomy (NCBI): domain Eukaryota; kingdom Metazoa; phylum Arthropoda; class Insecta; order Hymenoptera; family Ampulicidae; genus Ampulex; species Ampulex compressa. The sequence goes on from JBCFXI010000629.1 coordinate 88,352, forward strand.
TGCCGCTGCTCGATAGATTATTTGCCGGTTGATAGATTCGAAACTGATTATGAAAATGGTCGTTCTTCCATAAACTGTCGCCAACTTGCCACTTGGCACGAGCATCGATTTATTACGAATGTAGAATTCTATTTACGAATAATAACCAGCTTCCAGCGGTTGTAGAATTTTGTAAAATTCGCGTACCCGCAGAGGAGATGAAATGACGATAACAATTATTGGCTTCGATATTTCCCCCTTTTTTTCCTCGCAGTTTTTCGTTTTTTTTTTTTTCGAAGCAGTTCGAAACAGTTTTTCGAAACGGGTTTTCGATTAATAGGGAAAAAGTATTATTCTCGTCCACCACGCACAGTTACATTGATTCGAGTTCGGCGCGTAGCAATATTCTCAGTGCAAACTCGAGGCGCGAAAAAGAAGAGGCCGAAGATTCCCGAAGATATTTCGCCCGAAGTTCCAGGAATATCCATACCTTGCTTTCGTGCAACATATCTCGCCTTTGGAATATCTCCAGAAACGTGTGCAAGGCCGTCAGCGAACACTCGTCGCCGCTTAGGTAAACTAAAAAATCAACTTCGAGTACTTCTTCGATCTTCGCCGTTAAAACGCCTTTTCGCGTTTCCGGAGAAGCAAAGAATTCCATGAACTTCCAGTCTTCCTCCTCGCTCGAAAGCGACTTCTCTTCGATCGTTCGAATATGTACGCTCGGATATCCTCCATCGTGCCACTCCCCCATCCTCTTCATTCGACACTAAAGGAGCGAACCGCCTCGAAAAATTGTTGGCAAAGAGGCGAAGGGCTTTCGAATCGCGAGATTAGCACCGAGAAGGCTCGATTGCGCGCGGGGAAAAAGTAATGGTGGAAAAGAGAGGGGACGGGGGGGGGAAGATAAGGGGAGGGAAGAAGAAGGAAAGGAGAGCCTCTCGAGGTTGGGAATAATCGGAGCGGCCTTTCTATTAATTATTTAATAATACCGTAATATTCCGGGGCGGTGAGCACTCGCCTCGTAGTTTCAAGAGGCGGAAAGGGTGCAAAGAGGGAAAAAGTTGGAACCGCGGTGAAATAGAGCGACGGGAGCGAAGAAAGCCAAGAAGGCAGGGCTAAGGCCTTTCCTCCTTAACCTTCTGACCTTTTCTACGGCGAGCTGCCGTAACCACGTTACCTCGTGGGGAATAGGAATTTCGAGGGAGGCCACGCTCGAAAGAACTATTCATTCCGACACGTCTCGTTTTACGAATTTTCCGTCCCACCTCTCACCTCCTGCCTAATCGTCCTCGCTGAAAGACTCGCGAAACTGTCGGAGGCAGGATTCGATTCTCATAGGCCCATCTTCATCGTCCACGACGATGAAGAAATCGAGAGAAAAATTCAAGACGACGTAAAGAGACTCGGTGTTGATGGCGAGCCATAGAGGGTCGAGAGGAATGAAGTGTGGGTCGAGGAACTGCGCGAGGCTTGAGTATCCTGTGACACTCGCGACGTGAAGTAATACGCAGACTCCTCCATAACATAAATAAGCGTTTGCGGGATGATTTGACCGGAGGCCCTGAGTAGCTCAGTGGTTAGAGCAGTCGCCCAGAAAGCGAAAGTTCGAGTCTTGATCCAGGAACCCAACGGCTCACATTTGTTCCGCGCGCCTACGATATGTATACCGTAGCTCTGGTGATTCGAAGCCCACCTTGAACAGTAGAGCCTGGACCAAATAACCTTAGTGGACGATGCCGAAATAAGTAAAAAAAAATTTCTCTCGATGATTCGGCAATGCTCGGGTAAAATCGGCAAACCTCGCTCTTTCCGCGTAAGGCCTCTTTGGCGGCGATCCTAATGAAATCCACGATTCGTTTATCGTACAAACTAAAGCACCTCTCTAAGATACACCGTGTTTAGTCTTGGCATTCTCCGCGGCTCTTACAAAACCCATGAGCGCTCTCTCAGAGCGATGAATCTCGAAAAACCGACTCCAACTCTTTCACCTGAATACTCCCCAATAAGCTCCTCCGTGCTCTCGCGCACCGGCGAACCTGCCATCCCTTATAACTTTCCCCAAAAATCCAGGAACGTGCGCGCGAGACTCTTCGAAGGACGTGGGGGAGTTCGATGGAGGAAAAAGTTCTGGGAGGATCTCCGCACGCCGCTCGTGATCAATGTACCGCGGCGAAAGGCAGCGACGAGAAGTTACCGCGGCTCGTAAAAGGGCCGGGGATACCGCAGCCGTTCCAATTTCTTGCGTAACACCGAAAAGTCGTTCGCCGTGGGATCCGAGTCGGAGCCGCGCGTACGAGCCGACACGTTGCTTGGAAAACCTGTAACGGGCTTCTTACGAGCCAAAAGTCCGCCGAGGTCAATCCCAGATTTCTCTCCCGACCCGATACTTCCTCGGCGTTATAGGCGCGCCGATGGCCGGTCAAGGGGAAACCTTTTCCGCCAGAAACCTGGGGGAAAATTGTTCGAGAGCGAACGTCGAAATTGGTCGATTCGAGCAGCTGCGGGACGAGGGAAATTGAAAGGCACCGCTGGCCATTATCCGAAGGGATTTCGGAATAATCTTTGAGGCGTTAGACCAGGACCGAAGGAACGTGGGTCTTACGCGTGTTCCAAATTCGTGTGGGAGGAATTTTCCTTTATTTAACAAGCACTGGGTATTTCTATTTTTCTTTCACCTTCATTATCGTATGAATACGTTCTTTTGCTGGTTCGATGCGTGATTTGTTTTTATATCTGGTTGTTGTATTGATTTTTTTTTTACATTTGCACCGATCGAACGTTTTTAGTTTATATATGTATTTGTATTAGTCGGTTATGATGAAAATCGGTAAGTACAGAATTCGTTGTGAAGCTCGAGAAGAATATTGGAGAAATAGTTTGTTCTTATTTATGCGTTGACTTCGAATGTTTTTAGGTCGTCGCTGTTGCTCGTAGAATAATTTTAGGTTGGCCAGAGCTTCGATAGACGATTTAAAGCCGTGATTTCGAAATCAAGTTTTCGTTCGAAGTTGAAGTTCGAGGTCCTCGTTGGAAGTGGAAATCAAGCTTCTCGTCGCGATAACGCGCGGTGTCTGTACGCGCGTCTCAATGGAGGCAAAGTGGCGGAAAACGTTTTGACGCGGTCGCGGCAAAAATGACACGCGTATCGGCTTTGTTGGTGGATCGTGCAAAAGCGCCGCAACGTGTGTTTCGACTCTACGCGCTCCGGTAATTTCCTCTGTTTTCCCACCTCTCAATTAGTATCACGCTTATATTCGCCTTGCGCTTTGAAGCACGCGACAAACGATCGCGGACATTTCTTAAAACCGCGCTATTATCAACCAAAAACAGAGAGGCGGTCGACATTTTACCTAATTCACACATCATTGCGAATAACGACGGCATAAAATACGATATTAACACTAGAACTACCAGCCACTTTCTGGGCGTATTTAGAACACCACGTACAGGTTTAAAAAAAAGGGGAGAGTAAAAGGAAATTTCAGTGAATCAAAATGATCTAAATACTGCGTAGAATCATGGAAAATCTCAAAAAATACATCCTTATAAAGTACCACGATTTTTTAAAGAAACGACCAGTCATTGTGACTGCTTTGGTAATTCTAGTGTTAAAAGAGATCGCGAGCGGTTAAGTATTTCTCGATTTCCGCTTCTCGATCGTAAACACACGCGGCGTGGACGGCCAATCGATCGACGAAGGATGACTTCAACCTCTCACGGTACTCTAAGCTCCAACGATAGCCGAGTATAATGATCGAGACTTCGAAGCAGGCATTTTTCTGGTAAACCGATATCCGCTAAGTGGCGCGTACCTCCGCCAAAGAAAATTACTCAGCCGTCGATGATTCGATTGTCCCGAGGTACTTGAGGTTAACGGAGTAGAGAACCGAATGTCTTCGGCAATAGTCGCGTCCCTCCTCGCCCTCGGCACTCCGGGCTTCTCCTTCGCGGTGCACAGCGCAAAGGGGCGCTTGCTTTCGAAGATTATCGAGACAGCACTCTCGCCACAACCATGCGCAATTTTGATCGCGCTCTAAACCTGCAGCCCGGCGCCGCGAGATTATACGAAGATCGCGAATACCCCGAGGCAACGTCGATCTCGGAATATTGTACGATGCACAGGGTGGTTCTGAAGTGCGCGATACGCTTCCTCGATAAAAACTACTGTATGGAGGTATACGTGCGAAAGGATCGGCATAGTAGCCTTCGGTTGTGAAATTGGAAGAAGGAACCGAACGGGGTTACAAATCTTATATATTAGTAACTTACGAAATGTAAGCACTTACGTATGCAGATTACAAGGAAGACAGACTTTTCACAGTCCTGAGTACCAAAAGTATTTCGTTCACTCACTCGCATGCCGATCCACTAAGGTTCTTATTTACTGCTCTACTGCTCATACAGCGTATGATCTAGCAAAAACAATACGTTCTGACAATATCGAATTTCTTAAACTAAGTGCCCGTATGTGGCTACCAAGCGTTGATACTAATTTAAAATATTTATCCATGCGATATGTGTACTGTAGGTCTGATGGTTCGGAACCTGTCTTAAACCAAATGACCTTAGCGATCGGTGTCGAAAGTTAATAAATGAGACAAATTTGAAATAGATACGCGTGTGTCCGTATTCTTGAAAAGGTTAAAGTCGGCCATGGTGCAGAGGTCCGTGAGAGCAAGAACCAGTGTTCCTCCTCGTGACATTTCCGTGGGCTCTAAGTAGACCGCCAGAAATTCAAGGAGCATCGTTCAGAATAAATTGCGGAGGGACATCGCGACGTTTTCTATCGTGCCGTTATTAGCCGCGGTATATTTGTATCTCGATTGAAAAGAGGCCCGTCAACGCACGGTGTCTCGAGGCGCTCCAGTTTCAAAGTACACGTCGCGATTGCCATTAAAATTTCAATCGAAGGGCCGTCACTATCCGTTATTATTATCTCGATTATCGTTCCACGGCTCGTTTGCCCGCACCGCTCGTAAAGAGCAACGGCGGTGTCTTCGCTCCGTTAAATATACCGCTTCGTGGAAGTTTTGCTTATATTACCTTAACCTTTTTCGCATTTCAAGACATTGACTGCCAACTATGAGGCAACTCGGAGTCTCTTTACATCCCATGCCTTAATTTACTTCCCACCAAATTTATCGATCCGCGTTTTTCACCACTCGAATCAGGTCCTACTTCCACGAGCTGTCCAAAAATTCACGCAAGAAGTCATTTTGATCGAAAATACAGGTTCACAATTAAAAATTATAGATTGTTAAAAGTGTACACAAAGTATCTTCATAGAGTATACGATATGGAATTATGTATAGAACATTATATCGAGTAAATAATCCTCGTGGTTTTGCTTCTACATATCTTTTTATTCTCAAATCTTCCTCGAATTCTGCGACACCCAAAAATGTCGGTATCGCGTAGAAAATCGCTGGATAAAGCGTGGATCGCGCTTCGAGCCTTTGCGTAGATTAGTCTCGCAGGTAGCATCCTCCTCCTACGTATCTCGAAAGCGCGAGCTGCGGTGGGGATTTTAGCGGCACTAAAGCGCAGCTCGTCGCACCTATAATCCGGCCTCAGCACGCGAGCGCGAATCCACGGCAGCTGCGCAGAGTCTCGCGGAACGATTCCCGTGTTTCGAAGTCTCACTGCGATACGCGCGATCGCTGCCTAATGGAAACATCCACCAGAGGGGATGGCGGCTCATAATAAATGCAGGGGGAATTTTCTTCACGACCTCAAACGACGACATCGAAGGCCTTAGCCTACGACGCGCCCGTTGGCCAAGTAAGTAGATTAAGAGGAGCATTCTCGCGACACGCTGAAAAGAGACATCGACGACACAGAAATGTCCCCTCGAGACGCGAATCCGGTGATTCGTACGAGACGAGAGCATCGACAATCTATACCCTTGAAAGAGCGATGTAACGAGCCTCTTTGAAAAGTAGCGCGCTTGAATTCACTTACACCACTGAGCAAGATAAGAACATCATCAAGGATCTCGAAACTCATCGACATTATTGAAAGCTAGTCCTTCTAGCTCGACATTAATTGCATATTCGACGGAGAATAAGGAAGGCGATGTTCCCAAAGGAATGGGAAACGGTGGCTGGCATCTGCGCTCCGTGCGTTCCAGCATCGTGAATAGATTATCGCCGCCTATTAGAAATGCAGATCGCTGTGTATCATGCATTACGTTATCCATCCGAAGGACCTAAATTCATCGAAAAACGCTTGCATCCCATCCTCCGAGGAAGCGAAGCTCGATAAAGGATCTCTCGATCGATCACGAGCGGAGTTCGATCGTCCAGTCGAGGGTGGGGGGCGATCTTACTCGTTCGTAGGCTATTTCCAACGGGGCCACGCAAAGGTCGTCGTAGTCTCGTGGAAATATTATGCCCGCCTTAAAGGCCGCTAAAAATAATCCCGTCGCGCGCGGAGCCTCGTGTATAATTGACAAACCGAGATCAAACGCGGGAGCACGCGAGGTCGACATTTTTTCGGCCGGCCGACAGCGCCGCGAATGAGTTCCTTTTATTCGCGGGCCGCGGCGGTTTCGAGCGGAGCAACGGCCGATTCGTCGAGCGCCGCCGAAAAAATGGTTTACAGGATTTCCCGGGGCGAGGTTCGACGATACGTTAATATCGCGGCCCATCACAATGGGTCTTTGTGCGGCATTCCCTTTTCATCATCCCCGTAAGCGGATATCAAGCTGTGTGCATTGGCCCTCGGCTAAGCGCAAACGGTTCTTTAATAATGCACGAAATATTCATCGTCGGTTTCCTCGTACGAGCTGCAAGGACCACGGTTCAGGGAAGAGCGTTAATTAAGCTCCACGTGTCCATTAGGCATTCGAAAACTCGTGTATAGAGAAAAAAAGGGCCAGAGTCACTGTAGGTTCCTTTCATTAGCGCTAATGGGAAGCAGCTGAACTCGCGTTGGAAAATCTCTGTCCGCCTCACTCTCTCTCTCTCTCTCTCTCTCTCTCTCTCTCTCTCTCTCTCTCCTTCCGTCTCTCATTCTATACTGTACCTTGACGTGGAGATTAAAGCACTTCGGCAAAGTGCTTTATTATCGGCCAAAGTTCTTTGTCGATCTTCGTAGAGATCGAAGCGTTACGTCCATTAAACCCACTAATATTAATGCGATTCGTATAATTGTTGGGCATCGAATATCGAGGTTTGGAGAAATCTGCTCTCTTGGATGAGTTGCTGGTCGAAGTAATGGGATTTAACATGGGCGTATTTTCTTTAAATAGAGGATAAAAAAAAAAGAATCAACGTAGAGGCATTTTACACGGACGATAGAGAGATCACAAATATGCGCGGCACAGCGAGAAGAGGTTTTCGCTCGAAATTGAACAGTAAAATTCTGAGAAACTACCACGCGCGGCTTGGCGCTTGAATAGACCCACGGAATCCTCGGCTGATCGTTGGGGATGATTAAAGCGGGTTTAAGACCCTGGGTTAATAACCTCGGCCTTTTGAAAAAAATTCCATATGACTCAAAGGGTGAGCGGTATCCTATCGAAATCTCAGGTCCACGTAAGCTCGTGAAATATTTGAAGAAGCCACGATGCGCGGAATTGATCGATTCGCAAAAATCATTACCACACAGGGTCCTTTTAATCTCTCGCCTTACGATTCGCTTTAGCGCAAAGTGAAAGCCAAGTTTGGTTTATTACTCGTTTCTTCCCTAATCCATGGCTTTATTAACCTTGGCCTCCCGTGGCACAACTTTTGTTCGCGCTTGGCCGTAACCTCCGTCGAGATTATACCTCGAGATTTCCACGTTTAGCCCCAGTAACCATTTTACGAGCTTCACTCGTCATTATACGACAGGGTGTTAAGCAGGACGGCTGTTTCGAGCAGGGAATTATGATCGCGATAACGCAACTCGTAAAAACGCACTATTCCTGGTGAGTCCAGGATAGCGAGAAAATACGCAGGAACGCGGGAAAAGTCGCGAAGGTAACTCTCACTCGTATAAACCGGTTACACGTCTCGACTAATACGCCGCGAGATATTTATGGATCGCGGGGGCGGGGGCGTGCGCTGGGAAAAAATGAAAAAAAAGGCCGTTTAAGCACCTAATATACCGGCGCGCGGTACAGGAAGCGGGGATAGCAAACGTGACCGCATTAATCGTCGTAACAAAGCCGCCGTTAGCTTAATTCTTCTCTGGCAAACAAAGCGCCCCTTAAAGGCGAGCTTGGAAAGGAAAAAGGCGTTCGACGACGATTGCATCGATGCACACGAGACGGCGTCCTTTCGACGCGAATCGTGCCTCGAGAGCACGAAGGGCCAGAACAAGCGCGTCGTCCCAAATTCGCGCGTGCTATTCTCTGCCTTGTTGGGAAAACCTGCCTCCTTCTCATTGCGGAAAATCGGCACTGGAAATTAAGCTCGCGTCCTTCGTTGAATGGACTAACAGAGGAAGGGAGAGAGAAAGCTATAAAAAGTGCGAGCACCGGGGAGAAAGAGAGAAATCAAGAGAGAGGGAGGGAGAAGAGGGAGAAATAAAGCAAGAGACAGAAAAAAAGAAGGATTCAAAGCCTCTTCTCCCTTCTTGGACTTCGAATCGTTCTTATACGGAATTCTTGCCGCGCCACGATCAAAGTCATATCTCGCTGTAAGAGGACGGTTATACCGGTTCGGTGCAATAAATATACATCCAGAAGACCATTTGTTTCGGCGCATTGCCTTATGACAAGGCGCAAGGCGCGTCGAAGGCGGGACCATTCGTCTTGTCGGTCGTTTTTCATCGCGGAATACCGGCCCACCTTGATGGCCCCCGCGGCTCTTTCCATCCCCGAAGTGACGTTTAGCGAGCTGCGCTTCGGAGCCCCCGTGGAAGCCTGGGGATTGCGGCTCGAACGAGGCGGTTTCCGGAAGGAGAGAGAGGAATGCGCCGCGGCCGGTGATGCATCGTACGCGGTTCCTCGAGATCCTCGACGACGTAAGAAATTGCGGCCTCGGCTTGAAGGAGAGCGATGGAAGAATAACAGGGACGATTATACGTCTTGCTGTTAAGCCAGTATACACATTCAGGCGCGCAACAATTTCCTTCGATCGATCAACTCGAGCTTGGATGATCACTCGCGAGTGCCAGAATAGCGTTCTTCTCATTCTCGTACTCCACAAAAGTTAATCCGCGAGGCTAACCGCTTCTCGAAATTAAGCCCCTATATCGTCATTATACTTGCACATTTATATACACAGGGATGGAATACCGGTTTCCAAACAACTCCTTTATAACCGTACTACGGCTTATAACCCATTGACTGCCAACCACGAGACATCTCGCAGTAAGCGCCTGTACCAAAACCGCCAGCTACGAGATATCTAGCAGTGTGTGCCGCAAGTTTAGATTGGCCGCAAAACCCTGGCACCCAGGGCAAGACGCGCTAAATTTGCGTGGTTAAGCACTTTAGAAATCCCGGTTTTAAAAACCAACGCGTAATTCCTTCACTCCCACACAAGACTCAAGGAGTCAATCAAAAATCAATTTAGACCATTAATTTACATCGTTGGAGAAAGCTCAGCGACGAGTGCAGTGTTTTCCAACTTAACTGTTGCGCATGATGAGTACATAATAACGTATCTTCCCGGCTGGAGCTGCCTTACCTCCACCTGCTCTCTCCTCGATAGGAACTTGCCTAATCAAGGAAGTACGTCACGCTGCGCGAGAGCAACGTCGTAGCCAGAAACCGATAGGTAGTTCCCCGAAGTATGTTAGGAGGGTGGGCGAAGGGCGGAGGGGTGGGGCGCTCCATGCAGATCCGCGCACGGTCGAGGGTCCGAACCCGGGGGTGGAAGAAGTTGGGCGGCCCATCGAACTTTCGGAATCCCTGATTCCGCGATAGGGGAATGATCGTGAAAGGGTTGGGCCGCCGCGGATGGCGGAAAAGTTTGGCGAAAAAGTTGAGCAGTTTGGCGGGGCTTTTTAAACAGGAACGCGTCACTCGTATCTTCGCGGCTCCGCGCTGTTCCGATTTTCCCCCGGTCCGCGTTGAATAGAGGTACGAGGCATGCCAGAAAAGAGGGAGGGAGGAAAGAGAAACGCAGGAGGGACTTTGAGGTCGGTGGAATAAATTTGCTAACTTTTTTCCTCCCCCTACCATCGATTATCCCCCCTCTCGGGTTCGTTCTTGCAACAATGCTGCCGTGGATTTTCGAAAGGGCCTGGGAAAATACCGCGATCCGTTTAACCGTTTCTTTCCGGTACGATGAGCGAAGGAAATTAAAAATTTCGTGCACGCAGCCCTCCTGGGAATAGGTGCGAGTGGGATAACGAGATGGCCAGTCAAGCTGCGTAACTCCCCATCGTTGGAGCTACGGGGGATGAAAAAAAAAAAGGAAAAAAATGAACACTGTGGAGGATTTCGCCTTTACAAGTGGGAATTCAACCCGCGCCGCTATTCCCCGGCTTGTCCGGTGCGCTGGTAAAGGTGCAAAAACAAATTCGCTGGAAATGGTTTAACCGGGTTTGCCGATGCAACCGGGATAATACGTTTCCTACGTGAAATTATCGAATTACTGTCAGGGACCGTTTGCACTGGCCGTCTACTCGTAAAATTAGTTCAGCCCGGATATGGTTCGCGTCATCGATGCAAAGATCACCGCGTGTGCCCTCGCTAATTAATTCTGCCGGCACCAAAGTAAGCATTTGGACGTGCGATAATTATGCTCAGAATTACTGTCATAACTGCTACCGCCGCGATCGGGAATACCCTATTGGCAGCTTTATATCATCGGTCCCCAGTAATGAGTTTCGAGCATGACAAACGCTACTCGCGCTCGGGTAATACCGAGCTAATTTCGGCAGAATGACGTGTCGCCCTGTAACGACGAAACTTTGCCCTTCTAATCCGCTTGGTAACCGATGCACGATATTAAGTCTCATCACTCCGCCTGGTTACGAATAATCGCTTCGAAGACTATTAATCCTGGATACGGTGACTCGGTGAAACATGGTAACTTCGAACTAGACCTTCCTCGGAAAATGCATCTCGGAATGCGTACTTATATCATGTCTTATAGTCTACGACATACAAACTCGCTCGATGTAATGTCTGATTAGAATGTAACGTTTTGGTTTAATATACCCGAAGAGGGCTCGCAGAAGAGCTGAAACTTCGTACTACATCTTTTTTTTTGTCAGCATGTAACCAAGAATAAGGTTATATACAACACAAAGTATTTTGGTATTATATTGTATATAACCAAGATTGAGGTTTACTTGTTCGCCATATAACCAAGATTTTATTCCACCTTGGATTATATACTCGCCAAGAGTACACGTATTCGTATATTATATTCAGTGCCTCGAGTCCGAATCGTTATAACGCCGTCACGCTGGCCCATATCACTCGCAGTGTAAGAAAAGCTCGGTTAAAAGGCGCTGTTTACGATATAGCAGGATACTCGATCATAACTCCCGTCGGCAACGAACGTCCGCAAGTTGACGACAGGAAGAGCATCGCGGGAGCCTTCCCGCAAAACGATCACGAGCTTCCTGTGCTCTCTCTATATAAATATACCCGCAGTTCTTTTTTAGCACGTCGAGTTTGCGCAGTCTACTTTATCGCGTATCTCTCCATGATTATTCCCCGAGGGTAACAAAATAATACACATAATACTCCGGTATTTAATTACTTTCTGGCGCCCACCGCTAAAGCCATTTGTCCCAGAAACTACCGCTTTGGAGTAAATCACGAACAACCGGAATTACGATGTGCCCACGGTGCGTAATATTTTTTATCGGCTATGCGACAGTGAATATCGTTGAAAAATCAACGTAGCGCCAATGAAGACACTGAGCGTACCAACGTCGATGCGTTAACGATCGAGCGCTGGCAATGATTCGCATGCCTGGACTCGCGAATGGCGACAAAACGGGCCACCGCCATCGAGATTATCCACGGCGGTCCCGAGCAGAATACCGGATTCCAGAGCCCCGATCGACGATCGTTCGGCCCGAAATTGTTTATGAGCGTCGTAAGTCTCGTTTGGCATATCGAAATTCGGCGCTTTCACGAGCGGCTGACCAAGATTGACGGCCCCCACTGTCCTTTCGCGGCGCCCGGAACTACTGTCCGACCGATCGACGTTGCAGCCTTAATTCACTGCGCGCCCCCGCATTGTTTTTGCCGCGGCCCTCGCCGCGGTTTGGTTTTGCAAATGCAGCGCGGATGGTATTAATAACAACAGTAATGTCGGACGCAGGCCCGGAAAGGGTCAAATACAAAATCCCAGCCGTCGCCTCTGGATTTCTCCGGGCGATATTTATGCCGCGGCCGGGATTTGAATAAAGCCGCGCCGGAGTTAAAGATGAAAGAAATTGCTACGCCGGACTTTTTACGTTCGATCGAATATGGATGAGACTTTTCGACCGGACGAATCTGACTGCGGGAATTGTACGTGGAAGAATACTTGAAGGATTTCCAAGGATTATCAAAACCTTCGACTGGTATTTCTTTAAATTAAGAATCTTAAATAGTAATGTTTATTCAGAGTACGAATAATCCGCGCTCGTGTCCCTTCGACGGTTGCTTTTTTAACGCTCGATAACAAACGCGATAACCTTAAAATTAAACATAAATTTATCACAATTACCAGACTCGGCCATTTTAAGGAACGGCAATGACGATGGAAATTCGAGGAAACCAGGCCGTCCGTTCAATCTTAATCGTACACGTTTTAGCGGGTCCTGGCGGAAACGTTTTACGGGCGCATCTTGGTAAAAATGCGAGCACGCGCGCCGGTTGCTTAAACATCGGAAATGTTTCGAAAAATGGGGACGATTTAGCGGAGAATCGGGGCCGTAATATTCACTGTTGCGCGCGATCGTTACGTTGAAGAAGCGCAGCACGAATGGCCTGCACTTTGGAGGGCCCAGGATGCAATAGCCGCCGGCAGGTTGAGGCTGCGACAATGACCATTGTGTTGCGGGAACCTCTCACGGCGGAAGTATGACTTCTCCTTCTGCAGTCATAAAAACACCCGTGCTCTTGTGCGCGAAAAAGATACGGCGCTGGGGATCGTAAACAGGCTTCGACGTGGCTTTCTCACTTTTTCGTTTTCCCCTTTGACCCGCCAAATACTCGGGGAGTTGCTCGAGGAGGGGAGGGAAAATGCGCGTTTGACGGGAGCATTTGTTAACGCTCGAGCTAAGAAAAGGTTTTTAACGCGGGCCAAAGGCCTTAGCCCTTTTTAGCGAAAAGCCACGCCACGAATCGCCCCCTTTGGCCTCGGGTATGACGTATTTCCTCGAACTCGAGGGCGGGAAAGCACTTGTCGGGTACTTCGGCGAATCCGCGCCCTCCTCGAGCGAAGAGGTATTTTCCTATTCATTTCATTTAACCGCGTGTAGCATTTTCGAGCTTCGTCCTTCGGAATATCAGTCGGCGGCGCGGCCATCGATGAAAGGCCTGACATTAATCCTCGAACTCCGGGCCGACCGACCGGCTCGCTCCAGGGGCTTCCTCGAGTTCTTTTCCATAAGACGACGTCGATATTTCCCTCGGAACGCCTTCGAACGTGTCTATGTAACTTCTTACCTTCGAGCGTCGAGCGGATTTTCGCTCTCTCTCTCTCTGGAATCGACGTCGATTTGCTGCGCGCCGCGATAAAATCATGGATCGGGAGATATATCGAGTACTGACCTGTGATTCGATTATTTTCGATATCTCATCGCTGTTTTTGGATGAGCTACTGGGTTTCCTTTGGAGTAAGTCTGTTATAGAAATTACACAAAAGATGCTAGACTTGGGACAGCTCTCGGGAGCGAAGTTGTGGATAGTCGTGGATAACTTCCAGACGAAAAATCCGGGTTGGAATCTTACTCATGACCGATTGTTTTTGTTTACGGAGCTCTGGTGGTTCGAAACCCATATTAAACAGTATGTTCTAAATCAAATATTCATAGCAATCGGTGCCGAAAATGAATTAAAAAAAAAAAGGGATTAGGTGCATATATTCAGTAGACTTCTCGACTGGATTTATGGTCTACTCTAAATTGAATTGCATAGTTAACTAAATCTAGCTTGAGGTATTGCTGTATGAAATTCGTCTCAACCTCGAAGTCTCGTCTACGAAGAATAAAGCTTCTTTATTACGAGATTGATGGGGAGAAGGTAAATGCGAAGTTACAATTTCGTGGCGAATCCTGCAATTTGGCTTTGTCGGATTTAGAATTCCACGCGCGTCGACGTGCCACCGTCGATCTTTTTTCGGCTTTGCCAAACAGTTTACGCCCGCGAAAGGGCAAATATTAGACCAGGGATCGGCAACGCGGTAGTCAACATCGAGGCGACCTCCGCTAAAATCGGTAACGCGTTCATCCTCCTACCGGTAACTCGTGTTCCTGTTTGAATCTTTTACTCGATTTCTTTTTTATAATAGCTTTCTATATTCTTATAGAAATTATTATTATCTTACTTATATAACTTTCCATTTTCCTATAGAAAATTATTATCTTACTTATCTAACTTCCCATATTCCTATAGAAAATTATTATCCATACAAAGTGACGATAAAAGAATATTAAAATCCGCGATGGAAGAGACAAAGGAAAAACAAAAGATGTAGGAGCAAGTGCATTCAGAGTGCCCGCCTTAGCGAACAGGTTGCCGACCCCGCGTTAGATGATGCATACAGGGACAAAGTAACGAGAATAACTCGTCTCGCTCGTCATGCACACGAGGCGAGCATTAATACAAATTCGCACCGACGCACACACAGATACACCCGCGCATACACACAGCTGCATTTGGCAGGCTGCTCCCAGGAACGATTTAAAAACCGCTATCGCCATTTATTACCGCATCATAGAACTGCCTCTTGTCGGCTGCACTTCGCGGGGCTAAATGCCATCCGCAGTATTATATATCACGCATGACGCTCGATTTCGAAACTCGCGCGATCTGACGCCACGTCTCGCGAGTTTCTGGCTCGTTGACTCTTCGATCAAAGGATCCTTTTGGGGGAAAAATGGGGGAAAATCCGGGAGGGAGGCCCATCGGAAAAGTAAAATGCACGGGCGATGTTGATGGATTCAAAACGTCGGTAGCTTTTGAACGCGATTTTTGCCGATGCGCGTATACGTGTGTGTATAATACATGTATTCGTGTATGTATAATACACGTATTCGTGTGTATATAATACATGTATTCATATATATATATATATAATGCACGTATATGTATATATATGTATAATACACGTATTCGTGCGCGTAGGATGCAGGGTACGGATAAACGAAAAATACGTCGACGCGCATGCGCACTGCGCGAGTTATCTGCTCGTACAATCGGCGACACGTCGTAAACGAGTTTTGGATTGAATATTTTTATTCCGCCAGTCGACTTCGTAGGTTATCCGCGGCAACTTTATCGCCTTGCGACCGTCGGCGCCGAGCCGCCTCCTCCTCCTCTCGAACTTCAATTTTAAAGTTGAATTGCGGGGCTTCGTTTCGCATCCAGGAATGAATTGCCTCCGATACGGACGGCCACGCGTTGCTTCATTTTTTTTTTCCCTTTCTCTTCGACGGAACGTAATCCGGAGGAGCTCGTCGAAAACTGGGACAAGTTTTCATCGCGACTGTAAACATAATCGAGCATCGGTGGCCCGATGAATTTCCGATCGGACGTAAAGCGCGAGTTTATCGTCCGCTCGCTGGGAAACGAGTGGAAAAAAGGATGATTCCTGGGGGCTTATCAGGGAATGGATACAAAGTGATATCGGCTCGCAATCTTCTTCGACTCGCGGTGTTCTGGCATTTGCCATAACCGCGTATATACCGCCATTTCTCCGGGGCTCCGTCGAAATTACATCGTATTACTGTAAGCAGCGACTTAGAGAAATCCTCGCAGCTCAGAATCAAATTGGACTTTCATGAGGATTTGGAAAGGGGGGCGGCACTTCTCTCTGTATAACCATAAATAGTCTCGACGG
Source organism: Ampulex compressa (assembly GCA_038496175.1). Lineage (NCBI taxonomy): Eukaryota > Metazoa > Arthropoda > Insecta > Hymenoptera > Ampulicidae > Ampulex > Ampulex compressa. The sequence goes on from JBCFXI010000629.1 coordinate 104,284, forward strand.
GGACCGATGTTATTAGGTGAATCGAAAGCCATTATCGTCCCTCCCGGCAAATTTCATTACAAAGATTCGGGAAATAAGCGATTCCCTTTCAATCTACGTAATGAAATTCGGCGTAGAAATCGAGGATGCTTTGTGGCTCGTATAATATAGACGTACTAAAATTGCGGGAGGGAATGCCTTTGATACTTTAATCCCTGGAGGGGGGGGAGGAGCAGAACTCGAGCTAAGTGATTTTCGGCGGTACAAAATTATAAATACAGAACTCTCGTTATTTTCTTAAGCAAGGTTGTTAACGAGCAACATTTAATATGTATATTGCCTTTCCGCGAGGCGGGGGATGAAAATCTCCCCCAAGGATGACTATCAAGAGCGAATGACGTCTGCGCGGGACGCGAAACGAGGGAAAAGTAGGCGAGGGGACGTCAAACTTTTCTGATTTGTGGAGAATAGTTTGCTAACGCCTTGCTTTCGACGCCCCCGAATTTGGCATCTCAATGGTGAAATAGTAAAGTTTTCTTCTGGAATCATGACCCGCGCAACTCGGGAGCAGATCCAGCGCCTTCCGCGAGGCCGCGGAGGAGGTGGGAAATTACACTTGCATGAGGACTTAACGCGGCGACGATTCTTTCTCGGCGGTTACCCCGATTCGCGAAAGCTGGAATTACCGAGATATATCTTGCGCGATGTGCAAAGAGCGCGCGAGGAAGAAAAGGTACGAAAAACGGTGTATTACAGAAGTCCCGGCTGTTGCAATTGATCGCGAGACAATAAGGTATAAGATTATTCGTGCAATGAGAAAATCTTTATTACGTCTATTGCTCTTGTGAAAAAAAAAAAAACAAGAACACACAATAAGCTCGCTGAAATGCATATGAATTGAACAATATTCGGCGCATAAATTTCAAGCGTATTCTATAATCAACCATAATTAACCAAAATATATTTCTGAAATTCAATTCGGTACCAACAGCGGTTGGCTTACCTTTGCCCATAATGGATCCTAGTTAAAAATTGTTACAACATTAAAAATAGCTGCGTTACTTTGGTGCGCAATCGACGCGCGGAAAAATGCTAATTAAATCCCACCACCTCGCTGGAGAGACACCGCTCGTAAAGTTACCTTCGGTTACCTATGCCGTTCGAATTTTTCCGTTTTCGTATCGTCGGCTGCAAAAGTTGCGGAGCATCGCGTTCGCTAATTAATCTCGCGTTACCAAAAGGCTAGGTGTACGAACGTAGGTTATTCATTAGCTCGGTTCTGATGTCGCTCGCCACCGTGATCGTCCGCCAGTAATTCGCCAGTGGGAGCATCTCTTGGCACGCGTTAACGAAGCAGCGCCTAAAATGTCGGCAGTTGATAGACAAATCGGCGCCGTCGGCGGGGCGCAAAATTTCGTTGATCGGGAATCGAAGGCGGAGACACTCGCCGCATAATTTAGCACTTTCGGCGCAATTAACGGCTGGTAATTCAGCACCTTGCCCCGGGCTACGAATTACAGCTAAAACGCCAGTATTCGCCTGGCACGGGTCAGGAACGAGCCCGAACACGGTCCCTATTAATTACCGAATTTGCAAGCCAGCGCTTTCCTAGCTGAGAAACACCTCGGAAGGGAAAAATCACGGACATGCAAGGTTGCTCGCTCTTTCTCGCACCTACGATATTCAGTATTCACGCTCCTTTCGTTGAGAAAAATGCTAAAAAAGAGATCGCATCGTTGTACAAATCGGTTTCAAGCAGATAGATGACGCTCTTTACTTTCGAATCCCGTAAAAAACGTCGCTTTTTTTTCTTCAAACATAATTCTTGGTACTTAAACGTATCCCGTATTCGAGTATATATCGATTATTTTGGAAAAATATCATCCCTTTACAATAGCATTTTTAGCGAGCGAATGTAGGAGAGAGAGAGGAAAACCCAGCGGTCGAGTTTGCGTGCTTTGGGAATAATCGAGCGCGCTGTAATTCGCTCAGCGTCGCCCAATCTACTTTGCCGATTACACGCGTCGATAGCATTCTGCCAGCGAAGCGGCAAATCGCGCGTATCACCGTGAATCGTTATGGTAAATTCAGTCGTCGAAGATCGCAGGATGCGGTGACGCCAATATGTTTCGAGCCGGCGAGTGGTCGAGCCGACGCGCTCGTTAAATACGCGCCACCCACGCGCACCTGGGCTCCCGTGTGTTCGCAGCACGCACGACGCCGATGAAAGCAAAACAGCGGCTGGAGACAAATGAATTGATGCCACTTGCGCGATAAATTGACGCCGGGAACGAAAACTTTCGGGTCGATGTTCGATCGATCCTAATCCTCTATAAATCGCGATGATTCGAGGGGAATAAACGTTTGGTTTATGGCACTTTGCTGAATCTGTTGGCGCAGTTTTTTAGATTCGTGGATTATCGTGAAACGAAAGGCCACTCTCCGGTTGTTGAGCGATTTATTGTTTATAGTCTGGAGTGTTCTTCGATTTGGATGAGCGATGGGTTATTCTATTGATAGGACATTGACGCGGATCAAACAAAGGGAATGCAGGTTGTCTCGTCGGAGTCGTGAAATAATCAGTATAGGTAAATCATGCGAGCATTGTGAGCATTTAACCTGTTATCGCTGAATTCATTTTCAAATACACTTTGTCGCTATTGTATCTAACTTTGTGCTATAATCGAATGGATATTTTTCCTTTATATTCCTGAGATTATATAGCAAGGTATGTATCGATATAATTAGAGTATCAAAATCTAAAATCAACTTTGGATGTAAAGATGTAAAAAGAAGATATGAATAATACGCAACAACTCGATCTACTTGGATTTCTACGGTTTATATACGCAGTATATACTTGACGGTTTAGAAAAAGAAAAATATATTTCATTTCTTCACCATTGAGAATTGAAGCGCAAGAAGCAAATGGAGAAACGTGAGACTCGAAAGGAATTTACTTTGAAATATGTCACACCGATATTTTCAAGCGACCATCGTTCATTATATCGCACTTGATAGTCTCGGTTAAACAACGGAGGGAAAAACGAAAGCTTAACAACCGGCGGATCTTCTGACCCGGCGATAGCCGAGTACAAAACTAATTGTAATCGCTCAAGTGCAGCACCGTACTAGAATTTCATCGATATAACGATGAAGGCGGCCCATCTGCGATTGAAGTTTGTTCACCGGACTCCGTGATATCGACTTTTTTTTTTGTTTCGAATCCAATACTCTTCCCGGCGGTACCTCCTCGTTCGATCCTCCCATTTCATCGAGAATCCTTTCGAGCAGCTTTTCCTTCCTTCCAGATACTTCGAGAACTTTCTCCAGGATCATCGGTACGATTAAAATATCAACAAGTGAAATCGCCCACCGTTCTCGCGTCTTGCGCTTTTCTCCCGCGTTCGCGGAATAATCACGTACAAGTAGAAGCGGAAGTGGAGGAGAAGTAGTGCGGGTAGAAAGGCAGACCATTATAAAATACGCGAGAAGAAAGATCCAGGATAACGATAATAATAATAATAATATATTCGAGCTCGACGAATATCAGGGAATATAATGGAGAGCTCCGCTTTTTACATCGATGACCAAATGTAGGACGATCCGGAACACAGAAATTGGCCCGTTCCGTTTGGCATCCGAGGCAAAAACGATTTGCAAATTATTCATCGGCACAAACGTTTGCTTGGCCCTGGACCGTGCCCCCTCCTCCCTCCCCTCCCTCCCCCTTTGTTATCGGGGACAATTAATTCGCGAGAATTTCGAGGAGAGCGAAAGGCCCTCTCGGCGTGCCGAAAACGAGGGAGAAAATTCGGTGCGGTAGAAGAGCTTCGCCCTGTAATTGTGAATAACGATCGTCGACGCGAAGAGTCTTCTCCTTGGTTCTTTGCCTTGTAATGAGACAAAAGTTCGTGCCTCGCTGCTATCGAGAGACAAATGTAAGTGTCGATACGTAGTATACCTACGAATTATTGTTCAATTATTGAATTATTATTATACCTACGAATTACATGCAGATTAAAAGGAAAGAGTGATCGTAATTCGATAGAAAACCAAATCGAATTAATAGTAGGTACAAAGGAGAATTTCATTAATGATTAATGGAGCGATGATTATCGTTGCCGTATGTTTCAGTCCGATTCGCGTTAGAGCGAGAAAAGGGAAAGGCAAAGGATTAAAAACGGGACCAGGAAATACGGCGCACAATCGAGTCCTCTCGCGAGTTCCGTCGAGTGGCCGCGCGAAACCTATTAATTGCCAGCCGCCTTCGGTTTCCCGTTACGCGAACCATCTCGGATAGCATTTCCCGCTGCGGGAAAAAATAGCTGGTAAATCGTTCATTCTGCAAAACTTTTCCGCCCCGGAGTTTCGCCGGCTAAACTCCGCCTCTTTATACCGTAATTAACCCTCCCGGGCACTTATTCCGATACTATCCACCTCGTGCGGTGGAAGTATTTATTGAAATACGGCTGCACGCCCCGGGGCATATTTTAAGGATTTTACGATAAGGGAAGGAGCTTCCGCGAGGATGGTTTAACGGTTATGCGGAGAAAAACGCGTTACGAGGCGAGAACCTTCGGCTGTTTCGCGGGGAAGGAGCTCCGCCCCTCGACGAGGAGAGCCTCTCTCTCTCTCGAGGAGACAAAAACGATCGGGATTCGAGGTGCGCGAACGAAGATTTCGCCCTCTCCAGGATTTTTTGGCGGATATTCATTGCACCGCGGGAAATGCGGGTAGATTCGTACCTGGGGAGGTGCAACGTAGTTGAAGAAAGAGAGAGAGAGAGAGAGGGACCTCGCGCACCTTGGCTCTCTCTTATATAACGAAGAAAGCGCATAAGATGTCTCGACGATTCGTCTTGCTCGCCCCTTAACGCGCTCCCTTTTTCACCGTCTCCTCGCATCTGTCTATCCACTTATCTCCAACTTTTCACGCCCTGGCTTTGCCAATCTTATCGAAGCCCGAACGCGGCTCCGATCGGCCCCACTTCGTCTCTGCTACTGAGGCTAATGCCGGAATAAAGAGGAAACCGACGGTGCTATCGTCGATCCAAGCCGGAATCTGGCGGGACGAATCGCGGGGAATTATCCTCGGATTACCGTGGTTTTAACGGACAGCGGCGAAGGTTCGCCCTCGAGTCGTTGCTTTCCACGGTGACATCCGGGGCGCATTCGCGAAGGAGGATTCCGTAAAGGAGCGGTTCCTCGAGCGCTCCTACTCGATGGCCGTAACGAGGAAGCGCGGCTCGGATCTCGCATATTCTCGCGAGCGCTCGGGATTCTCGACGGTTTACTCGCGCTGCTCGAACGGTTCGCGGAAGGGAGCAGCTCGGAGGAAACGAAGTTCTCCGGAGTGATCATCGTTGTAATTACCGCGCTTAAGGCCACACCGCTGTGGCCCTTCGGTTTTATTGGAAGTGCATAATTTAAACTATAAACCTGGGAATTTCGACGATGAGCTCCAGAGAGGTGGCTCCTTTAACAGTTTGAGTCCCAGGGGGTATTGAAAAAACCCCGTCGAAGCATCCCAAACAGCGCAATCGCGCTTTGTCTAAACGAGCGCAGAAAGACCCGAGCAGCGCGATAGCGCTTGTTTTATTTCACGCCCAAAAATACGATTAAAAGGAGCTGCGTAATATACTCGCTTCGGTAAATCTGAGCGCGCGACTTCGACGATCATCCAGAACTGTTGTCCAGGATGTTCAAAATGCGCTCGGTTTTCTCGACGTAAAATCTCAACAGCGCGATCGCGCTGCTTGGGACTCAAAGGGTTAAGAACGATTATCCGCGGCCTTCCCGGGACAGATGTTCGAGCGGGGAGGGGACGAAAAGGGACGAAGGGCTGGGAAAAAGAGAGCTACGTTTACGGTTAACCGTGTCAAGCGGCTAGCCTCGTAAAATTCGGCTCCGGAAAAGGAAACTTTGGTAGTTTCCAGGCCGTGGTAGCGGGCCAGGTGCGGGAAAGTTGGTAGGTAACTTTTGCGCCAGACGAATCACCGGCGTGTTCGGCTCTCGGTTTCTCGGCTTAGCCGCATACAGTGATCAACTCCGGGCCGGGTAATTAAACCTAGCCGGCTCCTTCCTACCCGAGTTCGAATCCTCGCGCGTCGTTTATTATATCAGAATGGAATCTCGAGCCCTCCGGCGCGTTTAATTCTGCGAACGCACGTAACCGTGAGCCCTCGGCTCCCCTGATCCTCCTCGCTTTACAACGACCCTCCAACGAATTGAACGCAATTTAATCGCTCCTACCCTCTCCCTCTCTATCCTCTCTCTATCTTTCTCTCCCTTTCTCTTTCCCTCTATCGCCCTTACTCTCTTCTTCTTTTTCTTCTTCTTGCTCAGGCCTCTGTGCTCTTTCTCTCTTTTTCCTCTTTTTCATGCTCCCTCCCTTTTTTTTCTTCACCTTTACTTCTCCCCCTCACTGTTTCACTCTCCTCTCTTTCTAATCTCGCTCATCTTCTCTCACTCTTCCTCTCTGTAGATGCACCGTACCGGGATAGCGCGAAGTAGTTGTCCCTCGCCTCCTTCAAGGCGAGAAACGGCGCGATCATCGGGTATCGCGCGCTTAATTAAACGCGCCGGTGTCCTATGCTCGAATCGCGTTTCACGCTGATCCTTTATCCGGTTAGAAAGGAGCCGCGGACGCAGCAATGCGACAGGTTTAATTGTACAAACGGCGAGACGGTAGGGTGCTTTGCCAATTAGCAGCGATATCCGACTACGAGGATTCGGCGTGCGTGCAGCCGTGTCCCCTTCTCTCGCGGGGGCCTTCGACTCTGGGCAGAGGGGCGGCTGAGAGGGGGCCAATGGGGGAATTGGCAAGAATCGTATTGTCAATTAATTACCATCGATGCAGTGCGACTCGAACGCGATCACTCGCAATTGAACGCGTCGGCTGAAGTGTTCTCGCTTGATAAAATTGCGATCGCGCGGTGTATTAGTACGCTTCGAAGATGCGCGAGGAGGAATTCTCGATGCAGGGTGCTTTTGTACGTTTACTTGCCGTCTTTGTACTTGTTAAAATACTCGATTTATTGATTGGAATCATCGTTATCTTTTCGTGTCTGTATACATCTATGCATTGTAATGCTGCTCTCGTGTGATCGATTGTTATGAAAGATTTTTTTAATTTTATAGGGACATAGGAATTTTAATATTTGTGGAATGGAGTAGTCCGCGATAGAGTACAGCTGTTTGGCGTAATAATAAAAATAATACAGACAGAATAGTGTCGCTTTACGGATTTTTAAACAGCGTATTCGAATGATTATAAGCCTTTTACACCGGCTGTGATATCTTTCATATCGATCTCTCAATTATTATCCGACGCTGTCGTGTCACTGGAGTAAGATCGTAATAAAGTGCGAAGTAGAGCGTTCCACGCTTCCAGGTTAAAGTGACACCTGCTAATTACGCGATAGATATCTTGCAAACCGTGCACGGTGCGTCACAAGGGGCCGATTATACGTTTCCGCTCGTTTAATCCTTCGTACAAAACGAAAAAGCGCCCTGACGTAGGTGCTGGCCAACGGCGACAGGAGCGAAATTGCTTTTGTGACTGTCAATTTCATCTTTAGCCGGCCATTGCACGTCCCAGCGCGAATTGCAGGAGCGAATCGCGCTGACGCGTGCTTTTTCACGAACGGTTATCCATCTCTTCGGTCTTATGTCGATGCTAGGGAGCCGTGACTCGCGCAGCGCCAAGAATCTAGTTTTACACTCGCTTGGATCTCAAGATTACGTGCCACGGCTCCATTTGACCATTGGTCGCACGCTCCTTCCTCGATTTTATCCCCTCTTGCTCTCATTTCCTCCTTAATCTCCACTAGAGTATTTACGTGGCTCGATCAAATACTCTCCGAATTGCCTCGCTCCTTCTCAAAATTCACTTTCTTTCGGTTCGACAAGAAGTACTTAAATAATTATAAACAAAATGCGAGGTTGGTCCAAACATTGCATGATCAAACTACGCGAATATAGGGTAAGTGCATTTCGTTGAAAATAACCATTTGCGTGGAAATGCGTCGTCTGGGATGAATAGCTTCTTTTTAAGGGAGCAGCGGTGTTGGTTCGTGTGGCCCGTGCCAGTTTGCGTATGTGTATTTCTGAAATACGCTCACGTCACACGGTATGATCTACAAATACCGTTTGATACGAATTATGCGCGACGAAGGATAAGGAATGAAATTCTAAATTTTCCCTTACCATACTGTCGAATAAAAGTCCGACTAGGATCATCATTCGTGCTTGGTGATGAGTATCAAAATCAATATGGTCAATCTCTTTAGTTTCAAATTAAAACAGAACACTATACATCCTCCACGGACATACACGATGTTTCTTTATCGGTTCTCTGCTTATCCGTGCATTTTACGATACCAACGTCCACGTCAGAGGGATAATCTCTCGATCGAACGACTTTAAAGAAAGCCTCGTCGCTATTTTATTAAGAAGGCAAATCCTCCTGAAAGCCAGCAGGACGGCTCTTTTAGCGGCGCAGTACGTTTGTAAACCTCCTTTGAACGACGCCCACTATTCACGGTCAAAAGTGCATCCAGTTTTTATGGAAGGACTAGCAGCGGTGCGCGGCTGAATAGAGCTCACCTTGCAGCCGAGTGATGTTCCTCGTCACTTTATGCCCGTTAACGAGCTGCTCCCGTAGATGAGTCCTGTCGCGATGACGCTGATAATTGCCGATAACGATCGTGGTCGTCACCAGCACGAGAAACAACCTCGACCCCCAGGCCGGACCCATCGACATCGTCCCCCGGTTTTCGCATCCCCCGAAGCTTTTGAGGTTCAGTGGCGGCTGTTGATTTTGGCGAATCACCCGCAGAGGCCACGATACGACGCTCGGCCCCTTGGCAGCCCTGGAATCCAAACAAGTATGAATGTCCAGCCTCCCTGTGATCTTCCAGCTCCTTGGAGCTGTAAGCCTAGACGCGGTAATGGAGATCGCAGAGGACGTGTGTTATCTTTGCGAGCAAATAAACGGAAAACGCACCGAAGCGCTGTCCTTTGGCAATCCCGCGAGTGTCTTCCTTTGTTTGGAAAGCGGACATACGGTCAGAGGATTACCATGGCTGACTATTACGTAGTATTATACTACTAACTGTTCGATGTTGGCTCATGCGAAATCTTCGCGAAACGAAGTGTCCGGCCACGCGCATGCGCAGAGGCCCTGCGATAGATATAGAGAATACATTATGGATAACAAGAGCATTCGAATTTACATATCTCGCTCTATGCGAGAGCGATTATACGCGATCGTAAGAAGATACGGAAGGGTAATGCGTTTTACGTGTATTACTAGAAAGTGCAAAAGCACAGTGGCCTGTAGAGTAGACATAATGTATGATGGCGTGCATCAAAGTGCCAGCGCGGAAAGCGGTACTTTATGCATTCGTTTCCTACATAAGAAACGAAGGCGCCCCGTACAAAGGAAGTTAGAGGCGTAATAATATATAGAAGTTTGCGGCTGAAACGCGCGGTTCTTGGCCGGCCGTCGAGTCGAGTGGATCGTCCACTTTCCTCGCGTACATTTATGGGCTTCTCCTTGCGAAAATTAGGAATTACGTTTTTCTTCCTTGCGGAAGGCCGAGGTCGAGCTTCTGGCCTCGAGCGCGGAAGTGCTTGCGCCTCGTGGACTAATGTTCTCCGTAATAGAAATCCGGGGATTAATGAGCCCGCGAGGGCGGATATCTAGCGTAAATAATGGTCCGTTTAATCGCACGAAAAAGAGGAACTGCGGCGAAGAGTTCTATAAAAACGATCCAAAGCCGTGGTCAAAGAATTTATGGACACCTTATACTCGTGGAAACGAACAGAAGCAATGTATAATAAATATAGATCGTCGAATAGGTTTCTACGAAATCATAGGCAAACTTTTTATAAAAGTCCAGAATAAAAATCCGTTTTGCAGGTTTAACACTAAACCTATCGAAGCGATAAAAATGTCAGCCGAAGCGGTAAAATGACCAAAGTAGTCGATGCCGGAAATTCAATAACGATTACAACAACAAAAATGTCGGTCGTTTCTTGGAAAAATCACTGTACCTCGTAAGAGGGTATTTTTTAAGATTCTCCATTATTCAACCACAGTGTGCTTCTCAATAAATATATCCAGAAAGTGGCCGATAGATTTAATATTAACCCGTGTACAAGGTCATAACGTATCGTGTCCGCTTGTTGCCACTGTACGCCTTAAAACCCCTCGACCATAATTCTAGATCACCCTATATTTCGCCGGAATGCCGCTCGGGACCTTGGTTTCGGATGGAGGAATTACTCGGTTTGATAGAAAAAGTTTCAGATTTAATAGACTTGGCGGGGGCGCAGCGGCGACAGCTATGGTCCGAGCTATGGGCCGTGGCCGCGTATTTTACTATATTTTCTGGATATGTGGAGAGGCGAATTGTATGCCTCGCGAGCGAACGTCGTTGAGCATATAACAATTTCGATTACCGGTAGAGCTGCGGCTGACGTATGATTTACTTCGATATTTTACTCGGATAATAATAGTTCCATTCCTAGCGTGCACCATCGGGCGCACTCGGAATAACCGGGGAAAGCTGCGTGGGAGTAACACATCTCCTAGGCCGCCTTATCGAAAAAGATTACCGGCCCTGTATAATCGCGGATTTACATATGTCCAATTATCGTGCGCGGTTTGCACGAAACGCGAATGTTTCATGGTCCGTGACGGCCCCATCGATCCCTCTTCCGCGTCATTGTTGAAGATCAATAGCCCTTGCAATGCGAATGGCGTATCGGTGTTCGACGTTGCGGTGAAAAATTTAGAAGCGCCGAGTTGGCCCGTCGATGCTAACACGTCAAATCGCGAAAGTAGCCACTCGCCCGACCGTCGCACTTTCCGCGCCACCGTTTGACTCGATTCCCCGAAGCGCGGAAATTTCGGGGGGCATTTAGAAAATTCGTCGAATTTAAACATTTCACGAATGGCATGTAACCGGAGTGAGCGACGCGAGTGTCTGACGTGCGTGAGTGGTGCGCGTTCGTTTTATTTGAAACACGTGACGAGACCCAATTTATGGTCCGGTGTAGCTGAAAAAAACTGCGCTAGAAATATCTGAAAAGCAAGGGCCACTGGGAAGGACGCTGCTCAATTTGTACAAGAAATTAATACACACGCCCCTGTACCGAGTAACAGCGATTCCATCCCGCACTATCCACAGTCCCCAGCGTAAATTATAACAAAAATATTTCTCTTCTAAAGTCTCCAAAGAATTGGTAAGAATTTCCAAGGATTTTTCCAAAGAAAAAGCCAGTGTTCCAATCAGTTAAGTAACCGTACACGCGGAAGTGCGGTAGATCGTTAACTAATACGGAAACTCGTTATTATCAACGACCGGTTTTCGTTAACGCCCTCGTCTCACGCGCGATCTTCGTCGAAGATTTTCCCCTCGCGGCGAAGCTTACAATGCAGCCGTCGGTTCCACGAGGGGCTTTATCGGACCGTTTCGATGGTGGTTTCTTGTCACGAATCCCTTATCCCGGCGCCCATGAATCCTGCGAATCGAGGGGCGCCTTGAACGAACGACTTGAAAATCTCGAATCTTCCCCGAGGGCTCTGCGATTGAGGCTCGAGTCGAGCATCGACGTCGTTGCACCTATCTGGAACGACGCTACGAGTATCCGCCGTTATATCGCGCCAAAAGCGAGCCCGCCTGACCAATGATGATCTATCCCGGCATCCGGGTCATCGCGGCGTCCCTTTCATGCGCGACCCCCGATATCTCGAAAAATTGCTGGAATTCTATGCGGTGTTCAACGAGGCCAGCGTGAAACTCGCGGCTCGAGCATGAAACGAGCATTTCGACGCGAATATTTGGCTCGCCTCGAAACCGACAGCAGGTACGTCCACTGCGTGTTTTTCGGTTTTTTTTTTTCATTTTTCCCTCCAGGTATATATATCAAGGACGATAGGATGAAGTTTTTGGAAACAGTGGGGAGATATAATCTTCTTTGTGTATGCTCCTGGAGAATGCAATGGGAAATCATCGTCTTTCGTATAAGATTCGGAGAATGTACGTATGTATATTGTTTCAGCTATTTTTACGTGTTTTTAGATTTATCGTAATAACTATAAATAGTTAGGTAGAATAACAGCGTTTGCGGGTGAACTAATGCTGTATGAAGGACCTTGTTAGGAAGCTTGCGATCCGAGAGTTAAATCGCGGAACTGAGGAGAAACGTCTCTGAATTATCTCAAAGCCACTTTAGACCCTCGCTATGTTTTGTATTTATCTCTGGTTCTCAACACTAATATTTCTGCAGCGAATCGCTGGGTAATTATGAAAATAGTTTCTGGGGTAAAACGCGTGCTTATATTGCATTCGCGTTCGATCTTTACGATAAATTATCGCGCGCGTAATGAAAACGATGGTCTCTCGTGCTCTTAGCAGGATGCGAGACAAGAGTATTTTCTTGACCTCCGCGATTATAATTGTAGATAGGCTTTCTTCGGATACACGCTGATGCCGCTGCTCCCTTCAAGCGGTCGCGCTTTTCCGCTGGGTTTTCGCTTTGAAGCGGACAAAGGGACAAAGGAAAAATGAAGTAGGGCTTTGCGATAGAGCGGCGCATACGAGAGCCGGCTACTCGTGGTCCGCGAAAAATTTACTGAAAATTTAGCTGACCTTCCGCCGTGCCATTACTACTTCCCCAGTGGGAGTTTACAGTAGCGCATCTGGTGGAAGTACGAATTTCCTGTGGAAAACACGGCTCCAAGCCCCGCTCATCCATTTCGTGTTTTTCCCTGGGATATCTATACCCTAGAACCGATGGCGAGGTTCCCATCTACTGCAGTAAGTTCCACGTCAAATGACCTCTGGCGGTCGATATCAAAAATTGGGCGAAAAACCGGATGGGATAAAGGTCGATGCCTGTAATGGCCTGGCGGATAGGGGCTGGAACTTTTGGCTGGAAAATTCCGGTTTTATGACCTTTATGGAGTGGATCTGGTGGCACGAGGGTCACTTTACATGGTAAAAGTAGGATAATATTTCTCGTCAAAAATTAAACGAAGGAGAATACGATGGATACGATTGATATCTAGATATCTAGTAGTATCGTAAATACGCTTTTAAATTGTAATGTAAGAGATGGGTTGAATGTATTTTTTATAATACTTGTATTTGTATTTTAAATCCTTCATTTCCTTAATGGCAGACTTGGTCATTTGGAGTACACGTCGAGCAATCGAGTGACTTTGGCGATTTACCCCCAAAATAAAGAGAAAAAATAAGTATCTCGCGGGATTCTCTTTTCGTTCGTCGAGAAGTGCACGGAGGACTAAAATGGCGAGACGAAAATGAGAGGGCGAGCAACTGGTTGAACGTTTAGTGCACTTCATTTTACAGCAATAATTTGCATACAGTGGCGCTTCAAGACGAATATCGATCAGGCCACGGTATTCTCCCACGGAATTCCGCGAGTTCCAAAGTTCCCAGGAATTTCATCCGACATCCGTTCTCTTTCGTTCCGAGTAACTTTACCGCAATGCAGCGGCAGGGGGGGGGGTGATAGAATGTAAACAATTTTTATTGCCCAACGAATAACTTGGTTTTACATTATCTTGAGTTCCAAATGGCCAAACGCCTCTATTAAATTCCCAGCATCAAACTTGCTAATAATACTATTACGGGTATTGACTTCGCAACTATCCTCGCAACGCATTCCTCTGCTTCCTTACTTTTATCCTCAAATTTTTCAATTCTCCATTAGGACACCGAGCATTTATGATGACTTCTTTTATAATCAGTGTACAATACATAGGACATTGAAAACAATATCTAGAACCGACACGCGTAGTCCGTATCTTTGTTTCTGCCATGAAAATCCAGATTTCCCACTACAGTACTATTGCATATACAATAAAATACCCCAATTCCTCAAGGAGTCCCAGTGCAGCGCGTTTTCTGGACCAACGATTTCCGGCGCAAGGTCCATTAGTCCCAAGGAACGGACAGGGAAGAAAGTGCGTCACGATTACGCGCCCATTGGCCGCATAATGTTTATCGCCGCCAAACCGCGGGACTTCGGAGTCATTAGTAACGCAATTACCATCGCCGAGTTTCGCATTACCAACTCCGGCGGGGAATCCCATATTCCTGGGACAGGTTATTTCTCAGCTTAATACTCCCTTGGTGAATTCGAAGCGAGGGATCCCGAAATTCCGACCCCGCATGTCGGTGGACCGCGACACGAGGTTTCCGACCGGCGATTAGTCCAGTTTGCTCGTCTGTTAACCCCCTTTCGATACGGCTACGTCTTTCGCCAGAACGATTCCGCTACAGTCGAATCGCGAATCAGTCAGTTGCACCGAATCGGTCGGCTAATTTATGGAGAATATGTCAGGTAATCGAGTCACGACGCGACGTGTGCTTTACAGTTTTCGTTCCCCTTTTTTTTTATTAATTAAGCTTTGATAAGAATTTTTAGGGTCGTTCGGAGTGGGATGTGCTGTTTTAGGTGGGTTCTGAAGTACCGGAATTATGGTATACGTATAGTGCGCGAGGTTATTAGGCTTGGATTCATTTGAGATAGAGCGTTTGGAAAAGAGAGAAGGTTAGGTAAGGATGGTCGAGGAGTAGGATGATTATTTTAGGTATATCGGGATATTATACAGGTGTACTATTGTTATATCGTATCAAGAGTGGTGAATATAAAGAGCGCGGACAGATATGAAGAGATACATCGCGTTGCTGAATCGTGTGTAATTTTAAAACGCGATGTAAATCACGAGCGAGGAGCCCTGGAGACGATGTTTTCCGCGAAAGTGGTATTTCAAGAAGAGTGGGAGAGTAAGATAAAAGATGGTAGGAAGAAAGAGTTGGGCGTGTACCTATCAGAAGCTCGGACTTATCTCGTGGAAGATGAAACCCTGAGAATATCGCGCCAACACGCGATCCACCGAATTTTCGGGTCGTTACTCGACCCCCTGGAAACGGGTTCGTGACGAAACAAATTAAATTCCTCTCCATTGTTTAAGCACGCTTTTCCACCACTTAGCCGTCTTTCGGAACTAACTTCGAGGGGCGGATGAATCGGGCGCTGGTATTTCGGCGAGTAATCATAAACCCTCGCTCCTCGAAAGCCCGCTCTTAATTCTACCGCATTAAAATACTCCATTAACGTACCTGTCTGATAGGATTACTCTCAATTCTCCTCGCCTATTCGCGTACCTATGTAATTCGTTGCCTATGTAATTCGTATGTCTCACTCGAAAGCTGCTTTCGGGCGCAAGCTGTAACATCGTTCCTATAACTCTCGGTATATTATTCCAACCGGCATTTTCTCCCGTCGGTCCGCTCATAATCGACACGCGCGACTTTAATGCACGTTCGCTCCGGGAAAACATGTTATATCAACCCGCAGAAAGTAATATGGCGATCGTACTTTGATACGCACGTCCAGGAGGAAACTCCCACTGGCGTCAGTGCCACCGAATCAAACGTTGATCATCGTGAGCGATGGTAGGTTTAACTGTCCAGAATATCCGGGAACGCACATACGATATTTCATTGCGTTCCTGGATTTAATCGAATCTCGTCTTTTCGCCACTTAGTCCATGTTTTCGAGCAAACCCTTGAATCTCCATAGGCGGCGTTGGCGGACGAGCGAGAAAATGATTTGTCCGCGCTTTCATCGAGGCTGAATTTCACGACAGCGTGGAACTCTTTATATTTCTTCTGGAATTCCAGAGAGTGCGCGATTCCTGGAGTACAGAGCGCGTAGAAGCGCGCTTTGACCTCGAGCGAGGGGAACCGAGAATGGGCGCTGGTCGCGACTCGACGAGAGAAACTTTTCCCGTTTTTTGGGGAGGGGGGGGGGGATTCGCAAGGCGGAAATCGCGAATCCGCCTGGCGAGCGCATTTGCGGTTTTTCTCCCTGAAATATGCGCGTGTCGTTCGCCGACCGGGCGATCGTGTTGGAATAATAAAATAAAGGCATCTGCAATGCAAAGTTTGCCGGCCTTAAGCGCCGAGCCGCGCCGCCATTAAGCGCCCTAAACCCTTGAACCTGTGATTTATCCGTTTGCGCTTGAAAGGCTGCTTCGAATCGACGTCTGAATTATGGCGATGACTCGAATATCGATGAATTACGATCGCGATAAAGTACAGTTGTAAATAAAGTACACGCATCCGGTGTGAGAAGTTAAATAGGTGACTTGATGCTTCAACCGTAATTTAAACAGGAATAGGGTGTGATCTTTGGTTTTAATATAATTATTTAATTTTTATCGATTATTTAATCAATAAGAAATAAAAATAAGTAAAAATATCTTCCGAGTATACATAAATCATACGGCCTGTTACGGGCACCCGATTGAATAATGGATATAATGTTTCGTATTTTCGCATCGAAAACAACACCAGTTTCCGGCTATTCAAAATATCAACGCGCGTGCAAATATTTATCTTCAAAAGCGCCTTCTGCGATACGTAAAATCATCAATCCCTTTTATTTTTTCTCCTCCGCTGTAACACTATCTCGATTAAACTATCGAACCATTTAGTCGTGTAAATATTGAATCGGGCGTGCTTCCAGCGAGCGAAAAAAATATTCGGCTACCCGTATACGTTCGAATAAATCGCCCTGCACCTCGATTATCCATACAAGATACAGGCTCCCGCTTTTTCCTCTCCTTCGCCCAACATTCCCCTTAGTCAAGGAAAATAAAAAAAAAACCTCTATATCAACCTTCATCCCATGCATTGCTATAAAAAATATAAAAATCCTACGAAACACCCTTCGATTTCCAGGATAGAAAAAAAAATCTTCCATCACCACCGCGCAATGGAACTTAAATGCCGACATTTCATCCACTCCCCGCGATTCTTGGCAGACTCTCGGCCTCCTGATTTGCAACGTGCCTCGGGAGTCGCGAAGCTGGTTAAGTCTGCGGGGAGGAAGAAGGCGGCTCGGAAGATTTTAGCCGGAGTAACGGCACTGCCTCCGGGATTCGAGGACACGGAGGTCTCGCCCTCCCGCTCCTCCTGGAGCTCGTTTCGTACCGATGTTTATGGCGCGGGCGCAACGGGGGCGCAAATGGAATCGCGTTAGCGGCACCCAGAAGGACCCACATCTATGGCCTTGAAACGGCTAATGGGGCCGTTAAAGTCGCCTTACGAGTTGGCCGTAATCAAATGTGCAATGCCGGAATTAGGGGGGGAAAAGTGGGGAGGAAGCGTGGATGGTGTCGTAAGGGGAGCGTTGCTCCTGGATTCGTACGCGGAAATGGAACCTTTCCTTAACACTGGAACTACCAAATCGGTCAGTTGTTTCTTTAAGAACTCGTAGTCCTTTGTAACGATGTATTTTTTGAGATTTTCCATGATTTCCATGGAGTATATAGATCATCATTTTGATTTACTAAAGTTTCTTTTTACTCTCCCCTTTTTTTTTAAAGATGTATTTGGTGTTATAAATGTGCCCAGAAAGTGGCTGGTAGTTCTAGTGTTAACGCGTCGAACGATTCGAGGTCGATTTTCTGTTGAAAAGCCAAAAACTTGTGGTGAGTCGATGAGAGGGACACGCGTAAAGATTGGTTCGTTGTTGGTGGGAAAGCGCTTGCAAAGATGCGGGTACGCTTTGCGCCAATACCGAGTTGGTCGATCCTGTTTATTCGTGTCCTTGTCGAGCCTTCATTCGGGATGAATGCGATTATACGATATTCCAGTCAGATTTCGTAATAAGAGGAAGTGGAGATTAACGAAAAAGCTATGAATTATTCAAATTATATACTTGTAAAAAAGTAACTTAGAGGTGCTTCTCTAATTTAATACCCATGTTAACGTATGCAGGGCATCCCTAGCTCGTTATCCATCGGTGTGAATTTTCAGGGTTAAAAAAATTGCTCTCTGCGAGATTTTCACGAGGAACGAAGGTACCTAACCGTGCTATCCTTTGCTTCGAGTGAAATACTATTCAGAGGGCCTCTGCGAGAATCCAACTCCCTGGACCCGTTAAAAAATTGACGGTTACAAAGTTCGGTGTTGGGCCAAGGTCCATGGAGAGTTGTGGCGCTCCATCGATGATATATCCAGGGCTGTTCGAAGTCGAGTAACTTCCCACAAATGCTCCTTTCCCCTCGTTAACTCTCGTCCCTCACGTTTGTAGGATCGTTTGAT
This sequence comes from Ampulex compressa, assembly GCA_038496175.1. NCBI lineage: Eukaryota > Metazoa > Arthropoda > Insecta > Hymenoptera > Ampulicidae > Ampulex > Ampulex compressa. Next base: position 122,423 of record JBCFXI010000629.1, read on the forward strand.
CACGGCACGATTAATAATTCGAGTCGATCCTTTTCTCGTTTGACCAACGCAACGACCTCCTTCATTTCCCGGATCATCGTTTCTGCATTATGGCTTCGATTAGATTCTCCGCATTCTTTCCCCCAAATTCATAGCTCGCTCGTCGAAGGTTCATTGCTGAGCACCGAAGGGCCGAAGTTTAAGGAGCATTACAATGTTCGCGCTCCGATTGGAATTTGAAAGAGAATTTGAAAAGCACGATTAAGCTGGAAGTTGGAAGTAAACTTTTCCCCCCGAAAATTTCCTAAACTTAACACGTTTATCAGCATATACAAAATAATTTGATTACACGAGTTTGAATATGGCAATTGGAACCATGCAGATCAACCGATCCATATTCTATTAAGTAATAAAACAAATACAAGAACATCGCTTTAAATACACCTCCAGTTCCATTATCAGTTACCGGTTAGATTAATTTTAAACGCCGGAAAAAAGGAACTATCTCCTGTCTAAATACTCCAATCCTTTTTAATCGAAGGGAATAAAAGTCCTGGTCGAAAGTCGTACGATTATCTCCAAACGCATATTGGCTTATCGAGGTCGAATAAATCGAGATAAATTCTCCTAGCACGCCATTCGTTACCAATGTCCGCCCCTGTCTCAATCCATCGTTCCATCGTGCCGCAGTCGATAATTATGTCCCAGAGAATCAGTCGCGATTTCGCACGCTGTGCAGCGATACGTGCCTCGCTTAAGGGAGTTCCAGAGCCTTGGTTCGCGACAGCGGGATGACCGGTATACGCGGCTTCGAGACGAGAACAATAGCGCGGTTAATACCAACTTACGACCCAGATGTAATCGAGTATCCGTGCTTCGCGAGATCCGGATCTATTAAGGGCGACATTTACAAGGGCGACGAGGAGATCTGCGCACTTTACGGCGCGTAGCACCGTGGAGAAGCGATCCTGGGACAATTAACAATGGACGGATCCCAGCAAAGGCGGTTAGGTATCGTGCAGGTATCCGGCACTAATGCGCGTGGCATTCCGGGGAAATAATGTCGGCGCAAAATTTCGGATATCATCGCGACACGTTCGTCCGGTTGAAAGAGAGGGGGGAATTTCGAGCAAAAATCCAGGCCGAATTCCGCGCTCTTGGTCGACCGATGGATAATGTATATCGCCGCGTAATATCCCCCCCCTCTGTCTCTTTTACACGCATCCGCGGCTTTTCCGGGGAATAAATGGCCGAACGAAAGGATTCCTCGCGGTTGTACAGCCGTATCCGCGTTTACGTGTTTCCTATTAATGGAACAAACAACGGGAGGATAGGAGCTTCCCCGGCAATCCCACTATTTAGGTCCCCGGCACGATATTCTCCGCGGCGCTGTTACTCACACAGAAGTAGCTTGCCTCCAAGACGCTGCGACTGTCTCGCTTTATTATAAATTGGTAGTCAATGGGAAGGAAGGCTCAGACAATTTACCCACGGTTCGTGCTCACTGACGGAAATAAAACGGAGCCTGGCGGAATAAGCCGGGTTTCGACTTCCAACCTGGTAAACGAACTTGGTTATTTCGGCAACCGAAATACCGCGGAGGCTGAAAACATCCGCGTTATTCGTCGGGCCTTGTTCGCAGCGAGGATCGATCACGCTTTAGCGGTATTAACACTGGAACTACCGGCCACTTTCTGGGCATATTTAGAACACCGCATACGTCTTTAGGAACAAGTGGAGAGTAAAAGGAAATTTTGGTAAGTCAAAATGATGATCTAAACACTGCATGAAAATCATGGAAAATCTCAAGAAATACATGGTTATAAAGTATTACGATTTTTTAAAGAAACGACTGACGAGTGATTTTGACTGGTTTGGTAGTTCTAGTATTAATTGTGAATACATGATGTTTTTGAATACAACGCAGTATCGCGTCTCGCGATGTTTGATTTTCCATACCATCGGCGAGGATGGAGGGAAGGATCAAACGAGGCGAGGGATAATGTGGAAATACATCGCCCCCTTTATATCGTCCTGTCAGAAGTAAGGAAATCCTTGTATCTCGCATGCCCCGAGTGCGCTTCGCGAGCAACTCTTAGCTATTAGGAATAAAAAGTAGGTTACTTCTGGTTTTTCTATGTGATACGTATACCGTAGCTCTGGTGATTCGGAACCCACCTTAAACAGTAGATCCTAGGCCAAATGACCTTAGCAGTCATCGAAAAATGAATTAAAAAAAAAAGCAGGCTACTTCTCGCGAAGAGGTTTATTCCAAAAATGAAAACTCACTCGCTTCTATCCTACTCTCGCAGATCAAACTCCACCTCCTTATCTCCCAGTACCAATATCATATACGATGATATACTCAACATGATATACGATACGCTATATCATATAAGATATAAGCAAGCAAAATAACCAAGAGGCCTCGTTTATTTCTTCAAACACTCATCGAGCCATGTCCTCCGTCATTACTCCTCCAATTTGATTGCGATCAATCTCCTCCTCCTGCTTTCCGGAGGCTCAACTTTCGACACCAGCGCGCAACGGGGTTAGAATTTCCACGTTCGAGCCGCTCCTCAAAGATTTACACGGCGGTGATCCAGTCGGTTGGCGGATACGCGCGCGTCCACCTCTCCGGGTATAAATATCGGTTTAAAAAAGGAGAGACAAAGGCGGGGGCATAAAGGAATACTCGTTTTTCCGGTCGCCCTGCGACGTTCCTCCGGGGCGCTTCCCTTCGACGAGCGCCGTTCGACGAGCAAAGGGACGAAAGAGAGCATCCGGCGATGCTCGCGGGAGGCGAACCCTCCGAGGGACATCTCCGTGCCGATCGATGCTCTCTTGTGCAACGACAAACTTGCACCGTCACCTTAACCCCCTGGCGGGTTAACGATGCGGGGAAAGGCGTCGAAGAAAAATCTCCGGTGGCCGGCTCCTTGTTTCGCCAAGAAAATCCGACCTCGCGACGATCCTGACTGGCTGCGAGAGAAGCGATTCTGAACCTCTTGGAGAGTATCGTAGGAGTGAGGAGGCGCTGACGTGAAATTATATCGCGAGACTTTTTTTTATATATATATTTTACCACAGAGTGTGAAATTCTCATTGAGAGACATTTTTTTTATATATTCTACCACAGAGTGTGAAATTCTGATCGCGAGGCATTTTTTTATATATTCTATCCCAGAGTGCGAATCGTTCAATTCATTTATTGACATTTCTTCTTAATACTCTTCTTTTTTTGAGAAGTGGTATAGGTAAATACAGAAAAGTGGAGTGGATTGTCTTAATGTGATACTGTCTTAATGTCACCTTTATGAATTTCTCTCGGTGTGAAATTAGTGAATTGTAATAGGAGGAAAGGTTTAATCGCGTTTTCGTCACTGTGCAAAGTTCCCTGCTTAAGTGGTCAAGAACGCTTCTACGTTTACCGGCACTTTAACGTAATTCCGCGCCTTTTGCCGAAATCTGCGAGGAGAATTTCACGGGCCGGGTGAAAATTGCGGGCCACGGTTGCGCGGCTGGATCGTTTCACATCCGACGAAGCCGACGACGCAGTCAAGTGGCATTGAAGCTTTTGTTGGCGGGATGTGCGGAGGAAAAAAATCGTCCGCTGGTTGCGACTATTCGAGAAGACGAAAAACCGTGGTCAAGGATCGAACTTTTAAATGCATATCCAACTTTCTTTTTTGCCCTGAAAGGCGATCGTTCGTCAAAAATGATGTACGCCTCGATTGGTCAATAGTATTATCCGTTATAAATATCTTAGGCACGCGATATCTCTCGAAACGATCGCTTACGTAAGGAGCGTTTCCAAGAGAGAAAAGAATTTTCACTGGATTACTCGAGATTCAAGGCTATCCATCACCCTTGGGTTTTATCACGTAACATGCATACCGTAGATCTGATAATATTTTCATGAATTTTATCCTAAATAATAGTGTTTGGGGTTCGCGTCTCGAAGGACCAAAATTGTAAAAAAAAAGGTTCTGGAGAAGCAGGTGTTGGAATCCTCCGGTCGATGTCGGAAGACACTGAGGGAGTCCAGAGTGGAAACGGAAGGATGGTAAAAAAGTCTACGCGCTGTGGAAAGTTTCGACACCTCGTGTGCGCGTTTATTCGCCAAAGAGTTTCACGATGAGCTTACACAGTGACACGGATGATGGTAGACGCGGTCATATAAGAGTATACAATGAGACACACTCGAAAAGTCGTAAATTGCTCGTGCGATGAGAGGAGTAGTATATGAGCCGTTCAGTGCGCACATCGATTAACTTCATTTTTTGAAAAATCTTAAATTTAAGCGTCAAAGTACTCGGTATAGTCGTCACTTTTTATATTTATAATAACTTTCCCGAATAATAAAGATAGACACCATTTAACGACAACATTTTATGGCCATTGAATAATAAGTAATTTAATTCAGAAGCCATATTGATTTTTTTTTGGCTACTTTTTCTTATTAATTTTATATGCCGTTAGATGAAAGCTGTATCTGTATTTATGCATTATATATTGTATATTTGAATTTATATTATAACAGGAATTTTAATAATCAATATACATTGCTTCATCGCATTTTTTGACTTTTTGTTTTATGGAGTTAATCGACGTGTGCACCAAATGGCTCATATAATTGCACGCTCTATACACTGACAATGAGATTTCCAGGAATAAACAATGGGAACGTGCAGGAGGAGGTGTAAATTCCTCGAGTCGTAAGAATGAAAAGTACAAAGAGAACCGATGCGATTCACGGAGCAGACAAGAGAGCGTCTATGCTGAATGAGATCTCGAGAACGACTTGTCCTGAAACGGTTGCTAATCGGACGATGCGTCATAGTTCTCGAAAGTGCAACAAGCTCTTTGAGACAACGTTTTAGCTCCGGAGAAATTGCGAATCTTCCTCGAACAAATAGCTCCTTGACAAAGGTAACTTAACAATTAGGAATTGAATCGGCGTATACATAATTATCTGAAAATATTGGCGTTGCTGCCAGAGATCGTAGAGTTTCTCAACTCGGATTAAATTTCGATGTTTCGCGAGAACGAAAGAATCTCCTCGCCAAAAGTAAAGCAGGATTTCTTGCCAAGAAATCGTCCGAGTACGGAATAATACATTATATGGATGCAAGGTTCTATTTTATTTCCAATTTCTCAAGACTCGTCGAGCACGGTTCATTGGATGGTATTACGAAACCGAAGTAAAACTTTTACGTAGAATTCTCCCATATCGATCGTAGTTTCTGCTCGATCCTGAAATTTTTTTGTTAATACTAAAACTACCTGCTCTATTCAGTACATATTTAGAACATTCCATATATGTTTAAGAAAAAGAAAGGATTTATAAATAATGCAATGATCTACATATTTTAAACAAATCACGAATGATCTCAGAAAATGCTTTGTCATAGAGCTGCTTGCTATCGATGTTAATAAAATACACCTCATATTCGTTTCCTCATATTTCTCAATTTTATTCCCTCAGTCCCTCGGAAACGACGGATCCTTTTCATCCCCTTAACCCTGCAGGAATCATTTCACCGTACTTTATTCAGTCGAGCTCATCGAGAAAAAGGGTCGAAGGTTCGATCTACCCCATCGACGGTTTGTTTTTTCTCCACGAACCAACTTCGCACGACCAGTCAACTTCTCCCCGTGGGTCTTCGGACATCATCAGATTTATGAAGCTCTCGCGCCTAGTCCAATGTCTGTCTCGTACACAACTTGGTCTTTCCACATCAACGTATCGATCCACCTTTTCCTCTCCCTAAATTCTACAGAACTCAACAAATACACAGCATACGAGAACGTACGCCTGGTGTGCATCATAGCAGAATGTGGAGTACAAGGACGACGCGTACTAATACCTATTCTCATACATATTGTCAAATGTCCTCTTAAACGAAAAAACATGAACATCACCGCAAGAGTCCTCGCAAGAATATCAAAATTCGTAACCTCGTGCTACGTAAGACTATGTAAAGTTCAAACCTAGGAGGCAGATCCTTGAGTAGTGTTCGCGTAATTTCAGTGTCCCCCCTTCCAGAGTTTCCTCAGCGCGACTCGTACCGTTATTAAACCATTCGAGCTTTAGCACCATGCCGCCCATTACATCGAACCCTCCGCGAAGCGCTGCGAAAAGCTCGAAAAATATTCCCCACTGCGAACCAGAGTCTCCGTGTCGCGATTACGAGGCTCAATGCCGACACGCCGTTTCGCGCCACGACGTTTCGCTGTTCGAAGTGCGGGGGAAGAAAGCGTAACGAGCGAAACGTTTCGCGCCCGTAGAATGCGGGGCGAGCCGTGAAAGGGCGAAATTGAAGAGGGCTGAAGGAGAGGAGGCCCGAGCAGGGCTGAGAATCGCTGTACGTCACCGGCATTATTCCGGCTTTATGACTCGCCTCGTCGAGGCCTCTCTTCGGGATCGTTTTTATTCGGGAGCCGCGATTACCAGGCAGGAAACAAACATTTTTTTTTACGATCCCTAACTCGTTCCTGAATGGACGCTCGGACTACGGCCTCGAATCTCCTTTATTGGAGCTTTTCGCGTCGTACCCGAGGAGTACGGGTGGCGGACGATAGGTTTTGGTCGAGGTAATGTCGCATGCCGGAAATGAGGCGAATAGACTTTCAACTTCGTGCTTCTCCGGCCTTTTCTTTGCTCGTTTATTATAATGGATACTAAAATTGGTCTGATAGAACGCTACGCTCGTAGATGGACAGGGTGTCTTAATAAAAGACGCGAAGTATACGTATAATTGTTCCAACATTTAGGCTCCGATACAAGCCCTGTTCAAAGATATATTTCTCTTCGAATTGTTACTAAACCCTTATATATACATATATATATATATATATATAC